>CCAG010015202.1:0-58442 GCA_001077435.1 Glossina morsitans morsitans
CTGCCGAGAAATCGAAGAGATTTCACTTGGTCAACTTTAGTACCCTTGATAAAAAGGCTTATTTCACGTTTAGATCCCTTGGCAAAATAAATAGTATTTGTTTTACTGGGGTTAAAATATAGATTCAGATCGGCGCATGCATCGAAAAAAGAATTGGTTTTCATCGAGAGGTTATTGACAGCAGCTGAAAAGGATGAGTCCGCAGATAAAATTAGGAAGTCATCAGCATATTCAAAAATATGAGTTTTGTCATCTTGAAGATGATGCAAAGAAGCTGTGTATAGGTTGAAGAGTATGGGGCTCTAACAACTGCCTTGTGTAATACCATCATATATTTCAGCTTTTTTAGCACCCATCACCAACACGCACTTGGATAAAAAATTAAGTAGCCATAGCCGTATTTGAAGAGGAATCAAAAAATTTAACAAAATTCTGCCAAGCTTAATCAAATTGACACAGTCATAGGCTTTGCTGAGGTTCAAGGAAAGCATGATAATCATTTTACCTTCTTTTTTTAAGCTAGCTATGAGAAAAGATAGTTCGTTTTTGATAGGCGTAACAACGAACTGGAATAATGTTCTCTGTTTTCAAGAAATCACTTAGTCTCTCCTTAACCATGAGGTTGACAGTCTTCATAAATATAGATATTAGTGAAATTGGTCTGAATTTACTTAAATCATTTAAGTCTTTCCTTGCCTTAAGAATGGGAACTATTTTGATGCATCTCAAATCTGAGGGTATAAAGTTGGTGGACCAGCATATGTTAATTGCATGCAAGAGAATGCTAAAGTTTCCTCTAGATAGTGCTCTGGGCATATCATACTTAACTCCATCAAAACTCGCAGCAGTAGCCCTCTTTCTGGAATGTAAAGCACACATCAGCTCGTGCAATGAAAAGGGTGTGTTGTTGACACCACTTAAAGGAATTGAAGGTATTATAATCAGACTAACACGTGGAGTATAGCTATTGAGCATATCCAAGTATCTTTTATTATCATAATCATTCCACACAGCACAACCATTTAATTCTCGACTAGAATGGCGATGACCATTGATGTAATTCTAAAAAGAACATGGGTTGCCGTTACCACATAAGTCTTTAATCGCTATAGATCTATGTCTCCTTTTTGCTTTTCTAACAGCAGACCTCCATTCTTTCAATGTGTTCATATATTCAATGTGGTTGGCTGGATTGGCATATTTCCGCATTTTTTTCCTTGCAGCTTGGTATTTGCGGAAAAGTGTTGACGGAGAAGAGTTCCACCAAAGTTTAGGTGAGAAGGACTCAATCTCAGGAAACTTGATTCTATCATACGTGATCACAGACTGAAAGGCACTTTGAATTAATGATAAATCGGATGGGAGATCAATTTTAGACAGACAGTCCATAAGGAAGTTGCGTGAAATGAGATTTTCTATTTTCCTTATGGAATCGTTGCAACTGTGGAATAATGTGGGAGACTGCTGACTTTTGCCAATGGAGACGTTGGACGTATTTCAGTTGAATGATAAAATAGTTGAATTCGAGAAAGTTAGATCCAAGACACTGCTCGTCATGCGACCACTCCGGTTACAGTGAAAGGTAGCATTGCCATTGCTTAAGACAATGAAACTGCTGGAATTGATTGCATTTTCAAGGATCTTGCCGTTGTTGGTCGAGACTTGATCGCCATACAAGCAATGTCTTGCATTGAAGTCTCCAGCTAGAATCACATTCTGTTCACCGTCAAGAAAGCCATATAATCTATGAGTCTCATCACGAAAGGTTTGTACATCGAAACTGGGTAGAAAGTAGCATGATGCTATGAAAAGATTTGGTCTACGGTTCATTGTTTTGATGATGATAATGTCAACAGCAGATTTATAGGTAATACGCCTGAAATTGACACCTTTCTTAACTAATATACTAACACCACCGTAGGCATCATCTTGGTATTTGGTGTCCGAAATGTAATTCGAAACTTTAACTTCAACACAGTTTTCATCTTTCAGAAAAACTTCACTTACGATACAGAAATCAATCTTGTTTGCATTCAAATAAAAATCCAAAAACGACAGGTTACGTCGAACACTTTGGATATTGTATTGTAAAAACGACATCATATTTAAACTTGAGAAGGAACCCGGCGGATTTCCTCGAAGTGCTGGGTGCTTGAACGGGGTGAGAGTTGGCATAGATAGATATTTTTTCTTCAAATTCTTTCATAAGGTTATGAGGAGGACGGATACCTTCTTTAATTACAGAGATTAATCGTTCAAATTCTGACGAACGCAAATAATTGTTTGAAATTGCTGGACGCCGAAGATTTGTGCCAGACGGCTTGGGCGGTGAACTGAAAGAAGGTTTGGTGGGTGACCTGAGAGGAGATTTGGAAAGAGCCGATTTCTTTTTCGCGACGGCATTAAATTTATTCTTGGTTAAAATTTTATCGGCATTTTCATCGTCACCCTTACTCGAAATGGCAGACGCATTCCGCAATGGAAGGAAATTGTCCTCGTAAGAGATGTCAGGACATTCGAAGTAATTTGACGAAAACTTCTCTTTTACCTCTTTGTAAGAGAGATTTTTAATTGCCATGATTTTATTGATATTTAATTTAAGCTCCCTGTTCAGACAACCTTGTTGAGAGTATTGTGCTCATCAGAACCACAGGACAAACACTTCGTCTTCTCACAGTTAGCGCACTTCGGAGACTGCCCACAGTTCAGACATCTGCTCTTCTTAGCTTTGCACAATTTAGAAACATGACCGTATCTACCACACTTAAAGCATTGCTCTAAGGTTGGTACAAAGTACTCAACCGGCAGATGACATTAATTGAATTTAATTGACTTAGGCAGGAGTTTCCCTTTAAAGCCGATTTTAATACTGGTTGTGGGAACCCACTCTTCTTCGTTGTTGGGATTTCTTCTTTGAAAACGGACAGCGGACTTGATCGGAATATCCGATACAGCATTTTTAATTATATCGTCTACACTGTATATGCATAGGACGTTTCGAATGACTCCGAATCTTTCAGTGAACGACCTCGACATGTATGCTTTTAAATTCTTTTTACTGAAATCGTTATTTGTGATAAAATTGTTAGCATTGGCAGCAGAGTTAAAGAGCAGTTTGGCTCTGCCCCTGCTAACAACCCTTAGTTCCTGCAAGTCGTACATGGTGAAATGCTTCAAGTAATCATAAAAAAAGAGATCGGAATTGATGCTCGCACGATTTCCTTCAACGTCCGCACATGTTTCAACAAAAACAAAAAAATTGCACTTCGACAAGCAGTCGTAGAGATTGATCTCGTGATTTGGGGCGGCTGTAGCACCCAAATAAGGGGGCTTGTCGACCGCCTGTTTACTGGGCACAATTGAAACATTAGATTCTCCAATAGTAGATAAAAGATTATTATTCTCACCCATCCCCGATCTCTTGGTGTGCCCAGTGGCATTCATGTAAAAATCTTCGAAACAGTCCCTGTCAATAGTTGTAAGATTTTTTTTTTTTAATTGTTTACATTCTCGTAAATTTTTCTTAATTTATTTAAATTTCGATTTCTTTTTCTTTTTTTACCAACACCCGTAAAACACAAAAATTATCCAGCAACCATTTGCAGAGATGACGTGTTATGTCAAGTGTGTGTGAAACAGGAATGTTCGGTATCGAATTAAGTGATAGTCATCAGTATGTTTTGCTGAAATCGCCTGTTATTTTAATATGAAAGGTTGCGTTGACGTTACTGGTAAAAATAAATAAAAAAAAACCTTTGCAGAAGTCTATAAGTGCAGTATTAGAAACGCATCTAAGTATGTCCGCATTGCTTTTTATTTCTATCCCTTTCATCACATTTTTTTTCTTTTTATATTGTTTGTGTTTATTGCATCAGTTTAGTACAAATTGCAATTAAAAAAAAAATATGGAAAAACCAGAATCTATGCAGCCTACAGGGAATGCTAGGCGTAAAATTCTAGGTTTAGCTGTTTCTCATATCCTTGTGGAAAAAGGCTTTCAAACGGTGGACAAAGAATGCTTGGAAACCTTGACGGAAATGCTGCAAAGCAGTAAGTTCCGCAAAAAATGGTGTTTTCTAAATTAATATTCCAAAATATCCTCAGTGCTTGTTGAGGTGGGACAATCGGCACGCAGTTACTGCGAATTATCAGGTCGAACCATACCGGTATTGGGTGACGTGACAGTCGCTTTGGTAAATATGGGTATTTCGTTGCAAGGCATTGAAACGTTCGCCAAACGTGAAGGTCGTCAAATCATACCGATGCCAGCACAACAGCAGCAACAAAAACAATTAAATCTTCTACAAGCCGGCACAAAGTCGCAACATCCTTCATATATTTTACCATATTTACCATTGTTTCCTGATCCGCATGCTTATGTTAGGACCCCGGTAATTTCTTTATTTAAACTGGACATTCCATAGATCTTCTAAATGCTATTCTGCTTAAGACTCACAAACAACCTGTTACCGAATATGAAGCCATACGTGAGAAAGCGGCTACGCAAAAGCGCGATATTGAAAAGGCGTTAACGAAATTTTTGGCCAAAACCTCTGAAACTCATAGTCTGTTCGACACTGAGGATAATATGTTTCCTTGTGAGTAAAGCAAGCAATTACATCTCAAAGTCTTGAAAAAGAAATCATGATTGTTTTAGTGATTGCCTGTAAACCTGCCTTCCCTCCATATTTAGCCGCACTAAATCCCACCGATCAAGTATTCGATTTTGAGGAACTTGAATATCACTACTTGGTAGCTAATCGTACAGAAGATTGCAAAGGTTCGTTATATGAATAATCAAAGAGGAATGTATAATTAATGAGAATTGCTTACAGATGACGATGAGAATGAAAGCGGCAATGAGGAAGACAACGGTGGTAGCGGTGGTGACGGTAATGGTGGTAGTAATGGTGAAAGCGAAAAGAAATCAGAAAAAACTGAAAAGGATATAAAACCCGAAAACGACATAAAGCCTAATTCCACTACAAACAAAGCTATTTTGGAGAATCCGAATATAGACAATCCGTATCTGCGCGCTGCCACTTTACCGAAACGGACCAAGCCGGATCCTATTTTATTGGTGACTACTACTACCGGCGTCAACAGCAATGGCTCTGGTGTTAATTAAAAACTACTATGATTATGATTAGGTTTATGTAATTTTATACATGTTTTTTAATAAGTTTTTAATGAAAGTAACAGAAGAACTCTTTCTAATATGGTAAAATCTAAATCTATGACGAAGCCTGTGGAACACTAGAACTGCTTTTAATATTTTATCTTCACAAATATATTAACCATTGATTATTAATTGACCATGTCTACTTACGCAACGATAACTAAGTAAGTTATGTTGCTCTCAAGGACTTTAAAACAATATGTAACAGCTGTGAAGTACATATATTTTATTGTTTGTGGGTGTGCAATCCCAATCATGAGCATCTTCGCACTAGAACTAGAACTGGAAGTTAGGCCAGTCTGAATAAAGAATTAGGCAGAAAATATTGTCTAATGATTCTTGGTCTTGAGTTTTGTGGATGTTTTCATGTTAATTTATACATTTAGTCGGTGCCTGCCTGTTAATTAAGATGGTGTATAGGTGATATAAATGTCATTCTTACGGAATTTAATTGTGTTGAAATTCTTCACTTCAGAATTCCGTCTCTTCAGTAATATCCACTACAGCTGTTGCGTTTTAAAACAAACACCGCTAAGTAGCATTTTATGCACATGTTTCAATCGTTATTTTCGATAGTACACTCCAACATATGTGCAATTGGACATCGACATCGAAAATTTGATTCAAACAATAGAATAAAGACGACGATCCCTGGTCAATATTGAAAAAATGAGAGGCAAAATAAGGGCAATAAGAAAAAACCTAAGTACATCAATTTATATCATGTAAGCAATCATAATTTTTTATTTTCATTTTCAAAAGTTTGTACAATGTTAATTTAAACGTTCACCTTCGGCATTCACATTCTGCAAAGCTAAATCTGTATGCAGTTGTAATGTAAGAATATTCTTTGATAATTGTAATTGAGTGTTTGAAAACTTTTCCGCCTTTGCAGATAAGAACTTGCGAAGAGTATCTAACTCTAGACGCAAAGCGTTTTCAATTTCCATCAACGAGTTTTTCCGAACTTTTTCTGGTGAACTTTCCACGTTCAGGATATTGCAGTTGCTGTTTACCAAATCGGTGAAGAGTAATTTTATAAACACTACCGCCTTTTCCACATGAGTATGGTAGAATTTCCAAATCGTCTCTAAACGATTATTTTTATCCACTCTTGTGGGACTATAATGATAAAGAACTAAACAGCCAAACCAAAGAGACTGTGCCTTGCGATTATAAAAAATGCTATCAGTAGATAAACTTGTTTTGGCCTCGCGTTCTTCTTCGTCGCGGTCCATTTTGATTTCATGCTCTCTTCTGTCGTTTGGACAACTGTCAAAATCATATTTTTCTTTAATTAGGCGGGAGAAACTATCTAAATCATATTGGTTGCAAAATGTAAATATTAGCACCGTCTCCGTGGAAGTCATGGCAATAGCTAGAAAGTCTTGATTTAGTGTTTTCCATTTAAACGAAATCTCATATGTACGCCGCTGTTCGTTCAATATGCGATGAAAATCCAAAGTGTCTAACGCAAGTTGAAGAGGATATACTTCCTTAGTGTTATCCTGGTTAGGAGTTAAAGGAAAATCTTTCACGATTTCATACGTTAATATTAAAGGACATTGGTTTAAATTAATAATATCGGATAATTGAAATTTGATCAATAATATTGCAAATGAATCTGGTAATAGTTGCAAGTGTTGTTCAGGCAACCATACGTTAGCTTGCAATTGTACGTCTTCAGTTTCTAGAAAAGCTTCGATTGAATCTAATTCTTCAAAAGTGCGTTTCAGTTGATATAAACGATATTCACATTGTAATATATGACTTTCTGATGGTTCGAATTGTATTAAGGGCTGAAGATTTCTTAAAATTGTTAAATAAGGAGGCGAGGATTGATTTACCAAAGGTACTCCTATCACCAAATGATCGTGCAAAGTGAATCGTTTCCATATGTCACCGCAACGTCTCAGTAATTGTTTTTCTTCCAGTTTTAGACTGCGTATGTAAGGCACTCCAAACGTCAACTTATTCTGTAATTGTCGAAATGAACGCCCCGTAATTGACTGATGAAGTTGTAGTTCAGTTTTGGCACTACGTATATTATGCATAAGATGTCTAAACTCAGGATCATTCAAACGTTGTTCGGCGAACTCATTTGCAGTATTCCTTCTGACAGTTTCCTGGAAATCAGTTTTCAAAAGTCGTCCATTTTCGAACTTTATCCCCAATATGGGACAATATTTTATGGGACCGTGAACTAATCTAAACGAAAGCACTCCTTCATATTCATCTATTAGTTGAAAATCTTTTAAATAATTATTGAAGCGTTGAAGTATCAATAATTTATCCCAGCATTGGATTAACAGATAAATTTTGTGGATACCGATCTGATTGTAAGCATATTTACCGAAACTTATTGCATCCATGAGTGAATTAGAAGGTGTTTGCGTACTTGAAGTAGGTTCATCACTCGCACTGCCTTTCAAACGCTTACATTTAGGGCCCGAATAATTTGTTAATTTATTTAATAGCTTGTGAAGACACGTGTGCTCTAGGTCAATACTTGTTACCAATTGCTTTTGCTTGTATTCTAAAAACTTTAAATTTTTGGTAAGAACCAAGCATGTTTTTTGTTTATTATAATCCACAAAAATGTCACTGTAAACTAGATACCCAATAATGAAATCGGGAATTTCATTTTTAATACGAGTTAGCATATTCCTTTTTCTTCTTTTTGTTTGTAAACAAACAGCATCGGAAGTAGATATAAAAGAGCATTGCAACTATGGAATATATATTGTGTTTGAAATACGATATTGAACATACCAGTAAAACTAATTTGTCAACCCTATTGTGATTCATTCTTACCGTTGTTACCGTGAAACGAAACCGCGCTTCTATTTTCGGGATGGGACTTGAACTTTGCAGACTTTTTACAAAGCTTTATCGAAAAGAAAAAAAAACGCAAGAAATGATGATTGTTGCTTTTTAATTTTAAAATTATTTATCCAGTTTACGTTTGTCTTACACTAATGTACATTTTCTTATATTATATGGTTTGCAATTTCGCTTTATACCATGATTTGTTTTGTGAAATGAAAAAGAAGCACTGAAGATTACTTTAAATTTGAGGAGGGTAATGAATGGTAATTTCCAAATTATGGAGCAATTAATACAAAAATAGGTTTTCGATAGTGTCATAACGTTTAAGGAGATTATGGAGATTAACATAGTAATTTCTTGAAATCAGGATAATGAATAAAGGTCAAGATTAAGAATTCCGACAAAAAATAATTCTTATTTACAGAGCAATGTTAAGCGTCGATCGTGAGAATACACTGGCAGATCTACCAGAGATAAATATGGAAAAATTTGTCGAAGAACTGTTAAATGTTAACTTTTCTGATGCTGATGATGACTTTGAAGTAACTAAATAAAAGCAAAAGTAAAATTAAGCAGATATTTGGGTTTGTTGTATTTAGTCAAATTGTGCTAGCAATATTGGATGCTCAGCAGGTCAACGACCGATGAAAATATTGAAACAGTAAAGAAAATTGTTATGAAAACTTTGAAGACGGTTTAAATGGAATTTTAACTTAACTCTTAGAGTGCAAGTCCTGGAGTTTACAAGATCATGTGAGTTAAAAGAAATACCCGAAAATTTGTCAGCCGCCAATTACTATTTTTTCAATGTACATATTGCGGTGAAAGCAATAAATTAATCAATTGAGTGAGAATTCGTACTCATTCTCTATCGACCCTTGCCTTTCCTCCTGGTTAAAGCTCGTTCTCAAGTGGTAAAAATTAAAAATTCTTGAGAAATCATTGTTTTAAAAAATTTGCCAGAAATACAGAAAAAATGGTGGATAATAGAAAAAGTAGAAAATGTTTCTCACTAGAGATGAATGGTATTCTATTTAACGTATAACTTCATATTGTTGGGCATATGCTTCTTAAAAGATTGAAGTTAATACACTTCGAACAAAGTGGAACGACAAATTAACTAAATTAGTAGCCTTTTAGTCTAGTTATTATAAATTTTTAAAAAATATTGCGAAATATGTTGCAACGGGCTTTATATATACGTATAAATACTGCAGAGGGCATTTGATTTGTTGTTGTTGATTCTTAGGAGAAGTAAGACTTTATTTGCAAAGAATTTCTATAATAGTAAGTTCATATAAAAACAGGATATAATTAATGTCTAAGATATCATCTGAAGCGTGACATCGAATCCGATGCTTTCTATTAAAATCTGCACTTCGTTCGCAACGCCCACAACAGTATATAAAACTGTCTTATATATCATATGTTTAATTCGTGTACGCGTGAAAACTTTTTGAATTATCATTACATTCTTAGATATCTATCTATCCTTTAGCAAAAATGTATTGTTATTATTTTCCCAAGGTCGGAAATTGAATAAATTGATGAAAATTTAGAAATTAGAAAATGTTATTTTTTCTGAAGGTTTCCTTTTGCTTTTCTATATGACCAACCACTGAGTAGGTGCCCCGTATATGTGTAAACAATATGGTGTTCAGGAAGGTTTGGAGACAGAGAAGGAAAGAGGGAATAGTGTCTGTGTACATTTGACTGAAAAGTATAAACATGAAGCACGGTGGGAAAGATCACTGCAGGTAGTTTGTTCCAAAGACAGCCTGATTGAAGAACAAGGAGCTGTGTTACTGTGTCATACGATATTAGGTAATTCCATGACGAGTGAGTGGGAACATTGAGGAAGCTTTATGAACTTAATTAATTTAACTTAAAGAATTTAATTGTTGGAAAAGTCTCTTTTATATCTCACTTGACTTGGATGTATCTACATATAAGACCTAAACTATAAGACCACATCACGCCGGTTCTCGAGGATATCGAAAGTTTTTGACACACTTTCTTCACTAATGAGCACCGGAGCGTTTCGCCGTATGCCGCCCAGCA
Organism: Glossina morsitans morsitans; assembly: GCA_001077435.1. NCBI lineage: Eukaryota > Metazoa > Arthropoda > Insecta > Diptera > Glossinidae > Glossina > Glossina morsitans. The sequence goes on from CCAG010015202.1 coordinate 10,070, forward strand.
GCTCCAAACTTGATTTGTATCGTCAACAAATACCAGTTTTAGCCGGATATAGGTGGTTTAAATGTTACCTATATCTACCGCAGTGCTTTTTTGCGTCGGATTAAGAAACCTAAGGCCTTGACTGCAGGCTTCGACACTCTGAGTTCATACCCGGAACGGTTGCCGATTCTTCAACATTGATATCACCAAAGAAAAGGGGTTTTGTATCACTTCCTCTCTACTTTGAAAGATAGCATTGGGTTTTAGTGGGATTAAGATTTGCCCTATTGGTAGGACCCTAGTCTGTTATTTTTTGAGCTCTCGATTTAATGTGTCATTCATTACGTAAAGTTTATTGGACACTTCAGTGTTGCTGGGCCCCCTAGTGAAAGAGAACAAGTAGCGCAGGGTGCCGTCCACGCCTTTAAGCAAAGTTATACAATTTTAATATCATTAAACATTATTAAACATTATTTAACATCATTAAACATCATTAAATATGTCACAATTAGTAATTTATAAATATTATTTATACAATATTTCAATTACCTTAGAATGAAGAAACGTTCCGTACAAAAGTTGATGCTAATTTTAATACAAGTTCTGGTATTTCATGTCGCCTGCGTATGAATACGTAGAGTTTTCTGTCGCACTAGAAAGTCGTTCACGAACACCGGTGCGAAGTAAAAGCGAATGGAAAAGAACAGGTAACATTTTTAAAATATGACTGAAACATATTAAATAGTAAACATGATAAATTATTGAAAATATCTCTTCCCTCTATAGGAATATATGCACTCGCTCGGTGTGTATACATTTTTAAAATAGATTGCATAATATTTTCCTTGAAATTTTGTTGGAAAATGCGTACTACACAAGAAAAGTGAATATTGTTTTGCTTATTTTTATATATATGTATAATTCCCTAAGCCAGAGCAAGCATAGAAAACACAATTATTTCTATTCCTTATTTTAGTTTTTCCTCGCCTTCTTGTTCAGTTTTCAAGAATATTTAATATTCCATTGAGTTTACTAAGAATACTTGTAGAAATTTTTGTTATTTTTGTACTCTACATAATTAAACATCATGTTCTAATCTGAAAAATACGTTTGCCCTTATAGGGGCATTTCCACAAGCACCTATTTCTGTTTTTTATTTTATTTGTCCTATTTTTATGGCTTGCACAAAAAATCTTTATATATTTACCCAAAAAAATTTAGGTAAGTGTTTGAGTTTCAGTTTTAAAGATTTGTTTCATATTAATCCCAACAACAAGACATTCGGTTGGAGAATTGTACTAAGATAATAAAAAATTAATTTAAATAAGCAAACCGTAGTTCGTTGAAAAGTGTTTTTATTTGAATTTTTGTGAAAGGGTTAATCAGTAAGTGATTAATTAATAATTGATTGTTATTTTCTAAAGAACGCTTTTAATTTCTCCTTCGTTAAGGACGTGTATAAAGAAGAAGTTTGCAACGAAAGTATTCATTGGCGCAAATTTAAAAAAAATGCACAAATTTAGCTAGTTAAGCATTGAAGGTTAAACACACTGTTTCTCTTAAAGTGAAAATGTCCTGTTTATCTTAACTGATCAAGTTTGGTCTGGTCTTTCACTTTCTTTAAAACCATCTTCCATAGCTTTTTTATATCCTTCTTATCGCACGAAGATTTTTAGCGCGCTAATCATGTTTTGATTCGAAAGCACCAAAAATTTTGTCACCCCCTTTTTTACTGGAGTTGCGTAAACTAGCCAAAAACAACCATGCGTGCAAACATAAGATGTGTAACAGTATCATGATCCAACCGAATGTTGAATAGTAAATTTACAAGTAATTAATAGATATTCTTAAGAAGAAGTGACTTGGACCCACCACATATTTATTTGGGAAAACTTATTTTATTATACGTTAGGAGAGTGCAGCTGGAATTAATTAAAATTATACTCATTATAATTAAGTAATTACCAACCAATACAAGTCAGCAGAGACCAGCTCTAACTTATCATATGTTCAATATTTTTGCACTATGTTTTTTCAAGCCCATGGCCTTTCATCAAAACTGCTGCTATTACAATTTTCTAATATATACATTAATATTTAGCCTATTACCCCCAAAAAAATTGCAATGCATTTTACTGATCTTGGAAACCTTATTTTATTGTCATCCATTATGTTTTTCTTACTTTCTCCGAAATTACTAAACTTTGTTGTGCCATTAAGAATAGCAGTATTGTCTTCACATTACATCCTTAATTACTTTTGTTTTAAAATTAGGTAATCATATGTTTTGTGACAGTGAAGTCAGCTTACAATGCTAGTTCTGGAAAAGTTTTGCAGTGTTTTTGTCGAATTCTTTGGCCGAGTTGTGTAAAGAACGCGGTAAAAATGTTGCTCTATTAAATATATTATTAGTATTTCTTATATTCACTTATAACAGCGATAATGAAAAGCGTGTTTGGCTAATAACTTGTAACGTAGATAATAGATAACTTTTTTATTTTTAATAAAAAATATTGGCAGCTCTATTGCTTTGTTTTTGTATAGTCTGTATTGGCCTATTGTAGATCATAATTTTCTGCAAACATTCACAATTATATCGTAATTTATGTAAAAAGATTTGTGGTGGTTTCTTTTCTCATAAAAGTAATGTTTTTGAAACGAAAGTGGCGCATTATTAAAAGCAATAAAGCAATTTCGTCAAATAGTTAATTCAAATTCACTTGAAAAAGAAATCGGCTAAAAGAAATACCATTAAAATCACACAACAAAAAAAATCTATGTCCCCCGTGCTCAAGAATGTACGTCTCTCACCATATTATTGTTGTCTTTTAGTAAATGTGAAATTTTTTACACTTTCTTAATGCAAGAAAAAGCAAAATTTAAATCAATTAGGAGCGTATGACTGCGTCCTTAGGAATAGTAAAAAAAATAAGGAAAAATCATACAAGTGTGTGAGAGACAAAAAACTAAAAATTACAACCGTAATGTATAGAGTATTTGTTGTTTCCCAACTTTCTATAAATCAGAAAAACTGTTCGAAATTTATACTTTAACCAAATTTTGAAAAAAAATTTTAAAAATTTCTTTGTGAAAATATTTATTTTGTCTCGTTGACGCACATATTTAAATATTTTTTTTTTTTGAATCTGTAATATTTGTTTTCTGTTTGGTGTGCATATGAATTTGTGCTAATTATATCGGTGTGTTGTTGGCCGGTGCGTTTTGTTTAAACGGGGACGCTATTGCTATTTTTTTTGTCGTGCCAGAATTTACTATACAAACGAAAAAGAGAAAACCTATAATCAATATTTAACGCATAATTTCCTAAGAATGGTAAGTTGTTGTTTGTTGGAGAGTTTGCAAAAAAAAATGGTAGGTAAATAATAAAAATAACCGGAAAATGGAAAAATCTAAAAATAATATAAACTAAACAAGGCATCTTTAGAGTTCTTTATTTTGATTTTATTCATGGAGAAGTCGACTTGTCATCACGTTCTCTTTATTTTCATAACATAGTCGCATTGACGGTAGTACGAACGTGCATCTGTGTCTGACACCTTTCCTATTAAAGAGCAAAAGGAGTGTAGACGTAACATATAGATCGATAAATATCTCTAGAGGTATATAAACGTATATTGTTTCACCCGAGGGATTAACACAAATTACACTAATCCGTGAAATCATACCAAAAATGTAATTTGTTTACTATTTCATCGTCTCTGAAGTCGTTGACTAGTCAACATTGAATATATATATAATCTCGTTAGTCCTTGAAGGTTGGTTGCGACTGAACAAAAGGTCGTTTGAATGTATGCTTTTAGTACTCTCTCGATGCACGACAAATATGTTTTTGAAGAGTTGTGAGGCGACAGGTGGACATGGTTTTCGTTACAATTTTCTGATATAAAATGTTTGGCAAAGGTAAACCATGTGTGATTTTATGTCATAATAAACGCAGTAATAATGCAACGGACACCCAGACAAATAGCCTTTTCATATGCAATAAATTATTTTATATAGTGGAGGTGGAGATCTAATACCCACTCATAACATGTATTTGTAAATGACAAAGAAAAAGAAAAAAACAAATAATGATTGTGTGGTGACGAGAACGATGATAATGTGTGTAAAGAGAGAATTATTTCCATATTTACACAGTTACGTACTTGCAACAAATAAGTACTTGTGACATCAACAATAACAATAACTTATGCGAGTTAATTATGTATGTCCCATGTATTCAATCAGTTTATATTCAACGTTCAAAGATGAGGTTTTAAAAAAACTTGTAAAACACTAAAATAAGTACAAGTAAACGAGTGAAAATTATTTCTAGTCTGGATTGAATTTGCAGAGTGGGCTTCCACTATTCAAGTGAGAACAACTAGCTTATTAGTGAGTTAATGATAACGGGTGTTGAGTTAAGTGGGTTTGTTAAGTTTTTAAAGCACTAACGTCCTTACAAGAAAAATTTAATAGATGGTCTATTGTGTTACTGTACAGGGGACTACACTTCAGCAGTAGCGCGCCAAATTCAAAAGGTTTGCTTTTCTATATCTTAAAGCCCACTTTTAAAAATGAATCAGTAAACCCTTACAATCGATTAGTTGATTACAATTGACTAATGCCGACAATTGCAAAATTTAAGGTAAACTTGAATTGGAGTTTTCAAGGAAATCGTCGTGCGCGTCAGCGTGTTCAAAGCTGTGGTGGACATTTGAATGATATATTGTTGAGAACAAATAAATCACAATTTACTTTGATACGTTAAGTTTTTTTCTTTCTCAAATTTTAAAAAGTAGCACTCTTAATTAAAGGTCTTTTACATATCAAAGCCTCTCTTAATCTGAAATGATACTATTTCCTGTTTTAACTTTTTGGACGAGAACTTCTTTTTAAAGGATCTAACAATATAGCACAAAAATACTACTATTTATGACGTAGGTTTGTTGTTTCTTAAATATCAGGCTGAAACGTATGAAAATACCTTTCAAACTAATTGAAAAAAAAAAAATACAAAATTAAATCCGGTCGGGATCGAATTTTTTATACTCATCACAAAGTAAAAGAACAAAATTCCTATGCTCTATAATATAATGTGGGCGTAGTTCATTTCTTCTATTTTGAAAATAAGTTTTTGTCGTAGGAGCATGTGGGCGTTGTAGTCCTGTCCTTTGAAAAGCTTAGCACAATTCCCAATCTTTTGCCAATTTGTAGGCGATATATTTATTTTCACTAACGAGAGAATGTTTACAACAAATACTACAAAGTTGCGCAAACAGACAGGTGGACAGACGAACGGGCGGAAATGTTTAATAACATTCTAGATTTGAAACTGGTCAACAATAAAGTATCGAAAGATATTTAAATTTTGATACACTATAATACTGAATAGGCGTGGTCAATTTTTTCCACTTTTGTGCATAAGTGCTACAGCATCACCCATACCAATGCGTTCAATTTTTTGTAATTTATTTGGCATAGTTTATGAGTAATGAACAAAAAGCCAATTTTTCATCCCCTTCAAAAAACGGAGGTATTATTAGTTTACGTGGTGCTGTGCGCGTGTTCTTCGGTCGATTTGACCCATTTTCAGTACTAACCTGCGTGAAAGAATTTTCCCTATTTCTGCCTAATTTGAAGTCGATACCTTAATTTTACGGTCACGAGAATGTTTATAACAGACATTACTCAGACAGTGAGGAGGAGAGGCGGATATGCTTCAATCGATTTAAAATTTGACGCTGATCAAGAATATATATACATTTTGGGTCTCTGATGCTTCCTTCCAGGGGTTGCAAACGTTTTGACAAATCGAATATACCCCTCATCCTTCGGTGATGGGTATAAAAAAATTCAAACAAGAGGTACGTCCGGACTATCGCAAAACAGTCAATTAAGAAAGCTTAGTACGGCTAAACTAGAAAATCTGCGCTATGTTGAAATACACGGACGTATCTTTCAGTCGACCAAACGAAAGAAGAGAAGAAATTATGCTAGAAGGTTTTTTCGAAAGATGCCATATCATTGATATCGGTGTACCTTAGCGACCTACTAAGAGGAAAACTGTCAAATTTGGGACTCCAACACCTGTTGGTGCGCCGTTGTCATGATATGCCGATTTACTGGTTTATCCTATATATCGCTACGTTGATGATGATGACATATACTAACAATAAAATAGCAGAAATTTTGTAATTTAGACGCGCTGTGCCTTTAAATTTGACAATTTCCGCATGGTCTAAATCTGCCCACTTTATTGAACATTAACGATTTCCATCGGAAAGAAATATTCTTATTTATACCTTATACTACTTTTAGAGAGCATAATGATGTAACGGAAAATGCGCGTTTCTGATTTTACGTCTCTTTCCGAATCTCTCCGAAATTAAGCTCATTCTACTGAATTGGGATTCGGTAGGTTAATCTAAGTTTTATTTAAAGTTTTTAGATGCATTTACAAATGGATAATTTACAGCAACTTATATTTAAACGTTTCAGTTCTTCTTTTAGTTTTGTCCGCTCAAATATTACAATTCAACTCTCTGGACTCAACTCACTTTGCTTTTCGCGTGTATTCTGCTTATATACCCTTTTAACAGATGTCTATAGTATAGCTTTGTTTGCTTAATCCGACGAAGCTCGCTTATCGGTCAATTTACGATTTCCGGCACCCCCAGTTTGACAATCCCCCTCTGGGCAAAGGCGAGGTCTATGTGCATTTATAATTATTTAATGCCTATCTAATCGGGGATAGCTATACACTGCAAGTACTCCCCAAAGGGCCGCGTCCAGCAGTCAGGCCTCACACGTTGCTTCCACCTGAGTTTCTCAGCGCTAATACTACTGCTTAGTTTGCCCGGGAGTTTCCTACAAACCACATGTAATTTATATATATACAGCTCAAACACGTCCGCTTAGCTCTAGTCAGACGTTCTTACTTAAGCACATATGATTATATGTATTAGCTGTTTCCATCGGAGTATCATGCAACGCTACCACTAATGCTTAGCTCTTGCTAAGTCCATAAGGGTGCGAACTTATATTTAAATATAACTACCAAAGACCTAAACCAAATTTTTTTACAGATCTCGGTTAAGCCGTTAACAGAATTATGTTAAACAAAGTCTCGGAGGGATTTAAGTCAAAATACAGTTAAAATTGGAGTTTTCGGGAATTTTTTTGCAAAATATTATAAACAAAACATGACTTTATTTAAATTAATTAATATTTGAAAGGACAACAATTTTACACTATGTTATAAATGAGGTTGATAAAGCGAAAGTTTGCTTAACTATTGTGGGCACACCATGTCCTGTGAAAAAGGGAAACTAGTACGGCATGAATCCTCTATTAATAGCCTTTCGATGGTATGCAGGTTATGTTAAGTTTCGGTCGAAGAATTTTTTCATGGGACTGTGAAAATTTGATTTGTGTCTTTGCTACTTATATTTAAATATATCTTGACACCTTTCTACTAAAAACTATTCCGTTACTTTCCCATTTTTTTAATAAATGCGGCGGGAGATACAATAAAGAAAATGTGAAATACAATTACATCTGGAACGGTACTGGAAACGTAACCATTACGAAAAGTCATTTGGAAAAAAATTAAAAGCACCAAAGCAAGAAGAAGAGGTAAAAACATTATGGCGGGCTATGGCTCCCGCCCTAAACTTATTCGTACACCGACTTCCCAAAACAAGTTGTTATGTGGGACGTGATCAGAAAGGTCACCGAATCCGAATTATTTTCATTAGCGTTCGCCCTTGGGCCAAAATACGTCAGCGTTCCAAATTTCATCAAAACTTTCAAAAATTGCGGTCTCTAAGTTGAACACAAGTAAACAAGACGGACAAAAGGAAGGCAAACTTCACCTCAGAATCACTTTCTGAATCGGTCGGTGTAATAAAAGATGGGTCTATCTCATGCCCTTCCGATTGTTGTATGCAGCCCCATAAGCTTATTTTAATATAGCCTTGTAGTATTACGAGTCGGTGTAGAGTATAAAAACTCAAAATCGATAGGAAAAAAAAATTGACCATTAAGAGAAAACAATTTGAAATTTTATATGAACAATTTAATATTTAATTGAATTTATTACAATTGGTATAATATGATTTCCAGTTTCTTTCCCAATTTTTGTACCCATCACCGAAGGATGGGGGTATATTTATCTTGTCAAAACGTTTACAACGCCGAGAAGGATGTTTCAGGGACTCCACATAGTGTATATATTCTTGATCAAATTCCAAATCGATTAAAGCATGTCCACCTGTCCCCCTAGCTGTCTGTCCGTGTAATATGAACATTCTTCTTACCGCAAAAGTGAAGTAATCGATTTCAAATTTGGCAAGAACATTGAAATTTTTTTGTACGCAGGTTGATATTGAAAATGGGCAAATCGGTCAAACGACAGGTATTTGTGATATACATGCCTACAACGCCCCCATGCCTGTGCAATGAAAACAGTAACACATTTGCTTTCAGTGTTGTTTGCTTGCTATTCATAAAGTACAACACATACACCATATAAAATTCTACTTTTTTTCTGAAAATTAAAACGATCAGCCGCGTCCATCCAATATTAGAGAGTATGAAAAATTTATTTCTTCTCCCTTTTTTACTCTTTATAGAATAACGGTGATGGCTATGAAAGACTCAGTCACGACCGAACATATGTTTCTTACTTGTTGTTAGTTTATATTTTATTAAATTCGTTTCTTTTTTATAGCTTAGACGGGTTTCGACTGTGCTTTTTCTTCTTGTTTTCATTTATTTGCATTTCATTCAATTCATTCCATTTCATTTCATTTCATTTTATTGCAATTATATTCACATACTGATGATATCGCAAATAATGTGTTGAACACGCAACAAATAGAAAACTTATGATTATTTGAACGCTAACGAATGCCAAAAATTCACAAAAACGGTCGTCTCGTGATTATGTCTTGACATGTGATTTTTTATTTTACATTTACTAAAGATAAGAAAAGGAAGGTTTTTGACATCGAATTTTCTTTCTTAGCAAAGTTACGGTTACAGTCATATCAGCAGAAGGAGCGATATTAATTCATTTTACGCTATTTGCTCTGTTGAAAATCTTAATCCTTTTAACGGGTCATGGGTCCGCATGAGCAGACAAATAGGGAAGAATTGCGACTACCAACGCTGCTTTCGCGCCTTCAAATCTCAATGCAGTAGAGTTTACTTAGGGCGCAGTTATAGCGATTGTTCAGTCGATAAAGGCTTAACGCTTACCGACTGTGCGCGCATCCACTAGACCGCGGCCGCTTTTCTATCTTTTTTTCTTTTCTCACTTCTTTCCGATGGTCACTGCGTTACACAAATAGGGGACATCCCCTGGGGGGTTGGTGATATAATAATAATAAATGTGACGGCCATTTTGATTTGGTATAAATGTTTGGAGATTTTGAAATAAACATTAGTAGTTTTAAAAGGCTTGACGAAAAGTAACTTGAAGATGTAGATCTAAAAGCACAAACTTTTAGACATCATCGAATTCGATTCTAGCAAGTAACTGCACACGTTTTCGACAAAATGAATATATACCTCATTTTCGACAAAATGAATATATCCCTCATTTTCGACGATGGATGAAGCTTCGGTCGGAGATCTATATATATATATATATATATATAGTAGAATTACATATATATATATATATATATATATATTCAAAAGTGGGAAATATATTTTGAGTTCTTGTGAGTGGCTTGATATTGGAAATGATCCAAATCGGGCAGAGCACGCGTTCACTTCACCTACAGAATCAAAAGAAATTGTGATTTAGTTAATTATTCGTAAGCTACAGCAGATACAACGACAAAAATGTTCCCATACATTCTATGTGTGATTTTACTGTCACTATAAAAAAAGAGGAAAAATTCGGTCACGCCTGTCCAATTTTATAAAGTAGTAAAATTTCATTTTTTTAATTGGTTTTTTTTCCGACACCACTTGCGACGCAACAGTATATTAAGTTTGTTCGGGTGTATACAACACCTAAAAGAACTTAAGATAAATGCACCTTTCATTCACAGTTTTCTGAATCAGCTTCTCGATCGATCTAAGCGTGTTCATCCGTCCGTCTTGTTTTCTTTTGTTCAACCTATAGGTCGCAATTTTTGATATATTTTGATGAACTTTGGTATACCGACATAATTTGGCCCAAGGACGAACATTATTGACAATGGTTCGGATCGGATCACTTTCTCGAACATATATCATATAACGCAATATTTTGAAAAGACGTTATATGAATAACTGTACTAATCCGAGTGATGTAGAGTACTTAATAATGGGCCGTAAACCACTACAGTGTTTTAAGACAAAGATGGCGGTAAATATTCGACCATAGCCGTATATTATTCTAAGCAAAAACTTTGCTTAGAGAAAATGATGACACCTTATTAAAGCTTAAAAGGTTGTAATCATACAATACTTTATTGTCACAATACAGTAATTATTTTTTGTTCCAGATTGTTTATATTAAATAGATAGTCTATTGTCAGTGGTGTCGTTATCAGAGACAGAAAAGCCGTAGATTACATAGAGTTTTTTTAATTGAAGTTAATTTTGTTTAGCTATTGTCTTAAAGAATTGATAAGCATTTAAAAGTAATTTTTTTTCATTTTATGTCCCACAAGTGTTTTTCCAATGCTTTCTTTTTTATTTTTTTTATAAACATTTAAAATCTCATTTTAGAGCTCTCCCATTGTTACACGGCGGGCAGCGCAAAAAGCTAAAATACAAACTCGTGCAATGGTTAAGTCGACAACTTCGGCTGCGACTGTCAATTTAGTTGAACATCGAAAACCGAACACAGCACTACTTGAAGCTAAACGCAAAGCCAAGTTACTAAAAATGCAACAACAAACACAGCAAGAAAATGCTGTAAAGGATATTTTTCAAAATGTAAGTTCGCAGTAAAGAAATAATTATAATGAAAGTTCTATTCATTTTTGTTTGTTGAATTTTTCTCAGGCTGTTAATGCTAAACATTTAATGCAAAAGCCTACAGGCTTAGTTTACGATGAATCTATGTCTCAGCATCGCTGCTTGTGGGACGAAAAACATCTTGAATGTCCAGAACGTTTTATAAGAGTTATGGATCGGTAAGTTTTTGAATCCTTGCTGATTCGGGAGTAAAACCAACTGACTGTTTATTGTACTAATACAATCAGATCAAAGTTTCTAATTGATTTATATTTGTCTACTATTGGGTTTTTTTTTTTTTGTTAGTGCCTTTAACACGTTCGCGGACGTGAATGCTATAGCATTCATTTTCACAGTGATGCAAAATGACGTGAATGCTGCAGCATTCAAATTTTAAAGCCAATTTTTGTTCATTTAATTTCATGTAACCTTAAGTTTATGATCTTAATTTTATATGATCTATATTGTCGTGGATGCTATAACATTCATTTCATATAATAGTTAAAATACGATGTTCTGACTACTCTTATAATATATGTATAATCAGATTTTGGATGTTACAACTAATTTCAAAAATAATTGCCTGTCTATTTTTGCAGCTCCCTAAAATTTTTAATGTCCGCGAACGTGTTAAAAATATAGACGTTTTCCATGAACATTTTTCAACAACAAAAACGTTAAAAAATTTTATCCTAAATAGAAAAATTTTATTTATACTCGCCCAACGGTACTGAATTACGGTACTAAATTTGGGAAGTCCAACTTGTGTATTGTTTAGTAAAGTACAGTGGAAAATTTCAGACCTCTAATTTCTACAATTTCTAAGTAACGAGCAGAAACTCACGAATTTTTGTTAAGAAAAACGGAGTTGCATTCAGCTCATGCTCCACTACGGGCTTCTGCTCTGACCAATTTGGCCCATACCAACCTGCGTGCAGAAACTTCCAATGTTTCTACCAAATTTGAAGTCGATATCTTTATTTTTGCGACCGCGAGAGTGCCAACAGCAAACACTACGCAGACACATAGACGGACAAACATGGATAAATCAATTCGAAATTTCGCGCCGATCCAGAATATATATACTTAAAAGGATCTGCGAACCTTCCTTTAAGGTGCTACATACCTTATGAAAAAAAAAAAAAAATAGGTACACCCGCATCTTACAGTGGTAGGTATAATAAAGCTAGAAAACAGATATATGATATATGTATATTTATATTAATTAATGGGCATAAACCACAAGGCGTGATCTATTTCCAACTACGTCTATCACAAGTAAAAAATGATAACTTGCAATCCGTACTAGATATTACTTTAAAACTTAGTGCACATGGCTGAGACACAGTTTTCAAATTATTGTAAACAACACAAATCGCGAATCGCCCTTAAATGATAAAAATGTTCTGAAAAGAATTGTGGTCAAAAAATTTAAATTTTCCAGTAGAAACATTAAAATAACCGCTGACATCATTTAATGTTAGTATCGATCAAAATGAAAAAAATCCCTATACACTCTAAACTCTTTTATTTAACACCAATGTCAACGAGGTTATTAAGAATATTTACTTAGTTTTATAATTAGAATTAACATACTTACCTTGTATGTATTCGACCCTCGTGGTCATTTTACTTGACATCTATAATCCTTCACGCCATGGCGGATCCGCAATATTTAATGTAAAATGACGACATTTAGTTTTTCGGTGTCTACTTTCCAAGCCTTTTTATTTCATACCGACATAGAAAGCATTGTTAAGAGAAAGATCATCTTGTAACTCTGTGGCGGCCACCGTCTTAAATATACAGCACATTTGAGTGTGCCGCGGTGCATTGTCATCGAAACGACAAATATTCTCGAAGTATATTCTCAAGTGTGTAAAAATTGCAATAGAAAAATGAATCTTAGGTTGATGTATTTTATTTTCCGCCTTATTGATTACAATACTGGAGATTTAACACGTATTTTGATTTGCTTATTAAAATTTTTTTGCATTTTTCCAACATTTTTTACAAATGTTGTTGAACAATGTACATACCTTTTTTTAAACCAATAACACTTGTGGTTCCAGGGTATATTAAGTTTGTGCGGACGTATGTAACGCGCGGAATGTCCGCATATTCGCGTCATGTTTGCCAATGTATTTTTGTGGCCAAACTACAAGTCGCAATTTTTGAAATATTTGGAGAAAATTGGTAACATCGCCATATCTCATATAACACAATATTTTGAATAGTCGTTATATGAATAATTGTACTCATCGGAGTGATGTAAGGTATTTATTGGTGGGCCGTGTCGCACTGTAGTGTTTTTACTTGTTTTTTATATTGAAGCATGTTCATCAGCATAATTTCACAAATTAAATTATTTAGACTATAAGAAATCAAAATCAGTAATTACAGTAGTATGTCACTAATTATGCTGATTAACGTTTACTGAATTGAAATTATTATATATGCAATTTTCCTAACAATACAGTACAATATATAGAAGGGTCTACTATGTTTGTTGTTAGAAGTCTTAATGTGTTGTGTTAGAAGTCTTAATATAGACCTTTTTAGACCACTTCCCGTACAACGCCTTATATTGGAAAGATGTTAAATGAATACCTGTAGTATAGTGTGGAGTATTTCATAGTGGACCCTGCTTCACTATATTCGTTTTACTTGCTTGTAATTATGTATCACATTAGTATCATAAATAAGATCTAGATTATATTAAATTTCCGTTGTATGATTGAATGGGTAATAAAATATTATTGAAAACAATTAAGAACGTTATAGTTGGCCAAGGTTGACCATTATATGCTCCACACCAATTTCCCTAGTACAATTATTCGCTCGTTTTCATAACAATTCATCAACAAGTACATATTTTCACGCAAAGACATACTTTTTATGAAAGCCCGCATGTTAGAGGATGCCAAAGCATCATATGAATTTAGCAAACTTCCGTCATAGAAAACTAAAAATTATACTTTCTATATAAGAACGTGCTCTTCATGATAATCATTACATACGTTAGGGTCTAAAAAATAGGCCTACGTGATCCAAATTTCCTACTAATAATTTGTTGTTATTTTGCTACTATGTACCAATTTTCATTCTAAAACATAAAAAATTAAAACTTTTTCGTGAGAAATCTTATATGGACTAAGGTTCAAGATACAGGCACTCGTGTGACTATATATTATGTCAAATTTTCATCATAAAACATTTTCATTAAACACAAGATTTTTTGGCATATCAGGGCTTACATTCCGTGAGAATCCTTATATGCGATGGTATCCAAAAAATAGATCTACCTAGTCTAAATTCGTTAAGATTGATTTCTCTTTCAATTTACTATTATCAACCAATTTTTACCACGAAATAGTGAAAATTATAAAGATTCAGTTTTCGTAAGCGGGTTAAAAAAATTGCCGAAGCCAAGCCAAATTAATCATACCAATTTAGAATTTCGAAATGCTATTACACAGCGAGTTTTGACGAAAAATTTTTGAAAATTATAATTCTTTCAAATTTCTCAAACGAAGGCGTTATATGTGGAGTGGTCAAAAAAGTAGACCGATCCGAATATCTTCCGATAGTGTTAATCCTTGGCTCAGTGTACCCAATTTCATCAGAATACCCCGTAAATTGTAACTTATAGGCTGAACACAAACTTACATTGACAGACATCAGACAAACATACAGGTTTAAATAGGTATAACAAAAGATGGGTCCATCTTAAGCCCTTCTGGATGTTGCATCCGTTCGCATAAACATCATATATCCTGTAGCACAAGTGGTGTAAGGTATAATTAGTTCGTATTTATCATAAATTGAAAAAAAAAGAAAAAAAAACCAGAACGCAGATATAATGGATTCGTACCGAGTGTCTTGACACCCAGCGAGCCACTAGGGCAAACTGCAATTTGTTTGTTACATAGATGTACATCCTATACATACCATATATCGCCTGCATTTCAGATGATACTTTAATACAATTTGGAAGTACGTCATGTAACTAGTTTAAAAGAAACTTGATGTCGCATTCTCTTATAATATTTTTTTAAAAGACTATCTGGTTGGTCTGATTATTTTCATAATTAACATAGAATATGTAGACGTCTAAACTAAACCTACAATTTTGAGGCTATTGGTCATGGTTTAATTAATAACCATGATTATTATGGCTTCCATGCTTTTGTCAGTTTAACTTCGAAAACCTCATATATGCTTATATCTTATTATTGACATTAGTCTACTATTGTAAAGTTGTAAAAGTTTGTGCATACAAGCGGTATAAACTAATCTTGATAAACGAGAATAAATGTGATTGCACTCACTTAAGCTAATTGATGCTAAATAATGGGAAAAAATTCCATTTCAATAATATAAGTGTAATATACTTACTATACGTTTTGGATACGACTAGATGCGACTTTGCTAGGAATATTAAGTGATAACAGCGTACAAATTTGAATATAATTAGAGCAAATGTGAGATTTCATAGAATAGAATAGTTGCTTATATCATTTCTGATTTATATTGAGATATAATAAGATAAGTACTTGGCAATAATAATCAGCGAATAAGCGTATATGGAAAATATATGCGTTATATATTCATTAATTCATAATTCATTCATTCATTCATAAATATTGACCCATATTTACCCATAAATCAAACTAAGATTAACGTACTTCGTAACGTGGTGTAACTCGTCAATTTCAGTTCATTAAGCAATGTAAGCAATTTAGATTAAATAACGAACTTTTAAGCTATTTTCTATGTTCTCGTGCAATAATTTTAACTCTTTGCACGCGAAGTATTTTTCATTCATATTACCAGCAACTTGTAGCGATTTCAATTGAAAAATCATATTCACATATAAGTAACTGATATATGCAACTTAAAATAAATGTCATAGCTGCATGTTATTGTTTCTTCTTAATTGATGATGGATACAAATGTTACAATATATTTAATGATAAAATTTTACATTTTCTATTGCTGCAAGGCGCAGAAGGACAGACGAACAGACAAGCTTAAATCGATTCAGAAAGTGAGATGATTTTTGTTTCACCTCCCTCTCGGCCTTGCACCACAGATAGTGTAGGGAATAAAAGAACAACCGAAATTTATATCTGATATGCTCTGTTAATGAATAACAAGCGAAAACAATACAACAATTGAACTGAAATTATTAAAATTTACATTAATTTTCCTATTAGAAGCGAAGTCATTTGTAACTTTTTACCAGTACAGATGAAATTGTTACCATTTGTTTTTGTTCTCACGAATCAAAAATTACGTGCATTATGTCTATAGAGGAGCTCTCGAATTTGAAGATAAATTTAAAAAACCGAGCTTCGGTTCGTTATCGCAATCGAATGATATATTATAATTAAAAAGCGTCTGCTGTGACGTCTTCAAATTTTCGAAGAAGTGATTGCCAAACTTTGCTTGTTGTGCCGATTTAATATACTTTAAGCATCAGAGTCGCATTTTAAGTCGTAAGTTACTTTATACTTGGCGGATAGCTATTGTAACTAAGTCTGAGTATATAAGAAGAAATGAATTAACAAGTAAAAATTCTCAGGCATTCGGTACGTCTATGCTCTTGCGACGATTCGTATACTTTCGCCTCCATAAGATATCGGACTGTTCGCAATGTCGAGATAAGTTTCTCTACTTTAAGCAACTCTAAAAGCAGTCTTCTTTCTTCTTCTTTTATTTCGTATAGGTGCTCTCGGTGGAACTCGGAATCTACAAACCTCCTTTGCTGTATTCTAAAAAACCTAAATTTAAGACTCATTTACACTTGTTACTACTATTGTGGTCTGATAATGTTACAATATTATAATGTTTGGAAAAGTTGAAAGTTTCCATATTAGCGAAATTGACATTTGAAAGCTTTCCTGAGTGTTTTGCAGAAATTAATTTTTTGCAACCGAAAGAGGGAAATATATTTGAACACTGTTAGTGTTTCATCTGTAAACGAAAAAATATGTTTAATGCATTTGTGTTTACCTTAATTGAAATATCTCTAATAGCAATATTTTTATGACTTCATTTAAATATATATTTATGTATATGTATAATGTATACGTAATGTATGCTTTCATATTGCAGTTGCCATGAATTAAATTTAATAGCGCGCTGTAAACTGTTATCATCCCGTCGTGCCACCAAGGATGAAGTGATGCTATTACATAGCGAAGAGCATTATAAATTATTAGAACAAACATCAGATGATAGAGACGAGACAAAAATGGAAGATTTAAGTTCTAAATTTGATTCCATCTACATACATCCGGTAATCACTAAGACTTAGCAAAAGATTAAAAAATATGTTCAATTTCCTTTTTGTGGTTTTTTAGTCCACATTTGAGTTATCTCTATTAGCTGTTGGTTCAACGATAGATTTAATTGAAAACATTGTAAGCGGTAGCATACAAAATGGTATGGCTATTATACGGCCACCCGGGCATCATGCAATGAAAGCTGAATTTAATGGGTATGATTTCGTTTTGCTTGATTTTATTGCTTTAATGAAATATAAATCGAGCACGTAGTGATTATCTTTTATTCCGCTTTTTCAGTTACTGTTTCTTTAATAATGTAGCATTGGCTACACAGTATGCTTTAGATGTCTTAAAATTAAATAAAATTATGATTATCGATTGGGATATACATCACGGCCAAGGTACCCAGAGATTTTTCTATCATGATTCTAGGTGAGTTCGGGTGCACTTTTAAAGAGACGATTTGCCATAAAATTTTCTTTGTGTTATCCCTAGAGTGCTTTATTTTTCCATACATCGTTACGAACATGGTTGCTTTTGGCCGAATCTAAAGGAATCTGATTTTGATGCGATCGGTTGTGGGCCCGGTTTAGGTTACAATTTCAATTTGCCTTTGAATAAGATTGGAATGGGCAATGGAGATTACTTGGCCATATTTCAGCAAATACTAATACCGGTAGCTATTGAGTTCCAACCTGATCTAATCATTGTGTCAGCTGGCTACGATGCTGCCTTGGGTTGTCCTGAAGGAGAAATGGAAGTAACGCCGGCATTTTACCCTCATCTGATAAATTCTTTGCTAAAGTTAGCGAATTCACGTCTGGCTGTAGTTCTAGAGGGTGGCTATTGTCTGGACTCGCTGGCAGAAGGGGCGGCTCTAACATTAAGAGCTTTGCTGGGGGAACCTTGTCCTATGTTAGTAGAAAAACTGCAGCCACCTTGCTCATCTGTACAAGAATCGATATTGAATTGTATTTATGCTCACCGCCCATACTGGAAGTGCTTGCAATTACAGGATACTTACACAATGGAGGAATTGAATAACGTTAATCCGCAACTGAATTTGCACAAAATTAACCGTATTTTTATCGGAGGACCACCACTGCCTGAAAGATTTCCAACGCGCGGCACAGCAACTGTTCTGCCGCCTGAAATTGTGGAAAAGAATTGTTTGCGTTTACAAAGGCTTAAGGCTGGTAATAATAAACCAGAAAATTTTTATAAAAACATCTTATAGTCTTTTCTTTTTTTTTTTTTATAGAAACAAAATTATTTTCACCTCGCGTACGTGTTTGTTATGTTTATGATGAGCTGATGCTGCAGCACAGCAACACTTATGAGCAAGGTCACCCTGAACAACCGGAACGTATACGTAAGATTTATGAAATGCATGATGAATACAAACTGTTTGAACGTATGCAGCAATTATCTTCACGTTCTGCTACCACCGACGAAATTTGCTTGGCTCATACAAGAGCCCATGTGAATTTAATACGACGTATTGGTGACAGAGGTGAATTACAGGACATCGGCGCGAAATATAACTCAGTTTATTTTCATCCTAAGACATTCGACTGTGCCACCTTGGCTGCCGGATCTGTTTTGCAAGTTATAGATAAAGTCCTTAAGGGAGAAGCGCGTTGTGGCGTTTGCATTGTACGGCCACCAGGTCATCATGCTGAATCTGATGAACCTCATGGTTTTTGCATTTTTAATAATGTGGCCATAGCTGCTCTTTATGCTATCAGAGATCATGGCCTGAAACGAGTTTTAATTGTTGATTGGGATGTTCATCATGGAAATGGCACGCAGCATATATTTGAATCAAATCCTAATGTTTTATATATAAGTGTGCATCGTTATGATAATGGCTCATTCTTTCCTAAAGGCAAAGATGGCGACTATGATGTAGTTGGCAAGGGACCGGGTGTTGGTTTCAACGTTAACATACCTTGGAATAAGGTAATCTCATTTTTAACCATTCCACGTATATGGCTACAAATATTTTATTTACAGAAGGGCATGGGTGACATGGAATATGTTTTAGCATTCCAGCATATAATTATGCCGATTGCTTATGAGTTTGACCCGCAACTGGTTTTGGTATCGGCTGGTTTCGATGCTGCTATTGGCGATCCTCTGGGCGGGTGCAAGGTTACTCCAGAGGCTTACGGCTTGCTTACTCATTGGCTATTAGCTTTAGCGAATGGTCGCGTTGTAATCTGTCTTGAAGGTGGTTATAATGTAAATTCCATTTCTTATGCGATGACCATGTGCACAAAATCTTTGCTGGGTGATCCTATACCGCCAGTGCAATTTAATGGTTCGGTCTCACGTCCACCCACCGTAGCGTATATCAGCTGTTTGGAGACACTTCAGAAATGCATAAGTATACAGCAACGCTATTGGAAAAGTCTAACTTTTGGGAAACGTTTACCTGACAGTTCGAACGAGAACAATAATGAGGATTTTCTTACTGCAACTTTACAAAATTTAAATATCACAAGGGATGACGTGCAGGGTGCAGCTGGTGGTTCAGGAGATGGTGGCGATGATGTGTTATTGGCAGCTAGTGGCAGCAAACCGAAGGTAAAAGTAAAAATCCTAACAGAATTTCTCACAGATCACAAACAGGTAAATTTCGCGATTAATTTATATAAATTAAGTTTGAGTTTTGGTTTTTTTTTTAAAAACATCACATTTAGGCCTTTCAAAATAACGAAATGTTTGCCGTCGTTCCCTTAAAAAGTTGCCCTCATCTGTCTCAGTTGCAGACCGCAGAAGCACCAAAATGTAAGCACACCTGTCTTTTGCTCTGAATATTATGTAGAAGTTGTTTGCTTTGTGGTTTCTTATGTACTTTTGATAGATTTTTAATTTTGACTTTAATATTTGCTTGCTTATCTTTTATCAATTGTTTGACATTTAGCAATATCTTTATGACGAATAGCTATATCTTAACTAAATTTGCTTTTAACTATTAGAGTTCGAATGCTCAATAACAATGTCTTTATTATTACTATTATCTTCACTTTAAGATGTCTTAACTGTAAGGTAAATGTTATTTTTTTTTTAAGATCTACAATATCAGAATTTTTATGACTTTTATTATGGATCAAAATGTTGTTGGTTTAAAACTTTTTTGACGACCTACCAAAGAGTATTAACAGCGCTGAGTCAAAGTTGTAAAAGAAATAATTGTTAATATAACTAATGATAAAGGCGGTTATAAAGGGGTTTAAATTAAAAAAAAATTCGAAGAGGATTCTGAACAGTTCATCATATACCTTGAGTTTTCGAGAAGAAACTGTGCTAAGGAAAATAAAAAGAAGATTTGACTGCTTTATACGAAACTTGCTAATCCACAATTGGTTTGTAATTCTTGTTCAAAGTGCAGCTGTTAGTCCTAGAACTGCCAAATTGAAGAAATTGTAGTGGTTTACTTGAACCTTTTTCATATGAAGTCTTGCCGTTATGTATGCGCGTGATCACTTGTAAAGAAATCCCACAAATAATCAAGGCGATAAAATTTAGTGAAAGACGCCTTCGCCTCCGATAGTGACTTAGCCTGCTTTGCCTGCAGCCACATTGATAATATTTGACTGATTTTCGATATCTACTTTATAGAGCAGAAATTTTCGGAAAAGTTGTACATAAAAGTGCGATTACCTAAATTTATTATTTATAGTATAATTAAAACTTTTTCCTTTTTAATTTCGTAGCCTTCCACCTTCTAAAAGCCACTCCAGATACCATTACAAATATCATTACATGAATGGTTATATTTTTATATCTATCATCGAAGGTTGAGGGTATGTTCATTTTGTCAAAACGTTGCAACGATCAGAAGGAAGTTTCAGAGGGCTTACAAATTATATATATCCTTGACCAACATCAAAATCTGAATCGACTTAAGTATGTCCGTCTGGCGTGTGTTCCGCCTATGTAATGTCTGTTGTAAATATTCTCCTGGCCCAAAAAATGAAGCTATCGACTTCAAATTTGGCAGAAACTCTGGAAGTTTCTGCGCGTAGGTTGATATTGAAAAAGGGCCAAATCGGTTGAAGGACACGTCTACAGTACTACGTAAACTGAGAACATCTATGTTTTTCGAAAGGGATAAAAACTTGGTTTTTTGCTCATTACTCATAAACAACATAGGATAAAATCTATAAAAATTTCACTGCGTATTCTATGGACGATATTCTAGTACCTGTAAAAAAATGGGAAAAATTGACCACGCCTATTCAAAATTATAGAGCATGACAATTTAGTTCTTTTCCTTTTTTTAGGATTACGGATTAGGATTAGGATTATTAGGTGGTTGGTATAAAATATTGGGTCACGACCTAATATAATTTTCTAACTTTTTTCTTTTTACATTGAAAGAAGATTTTTTAATTACCGAAGACCTAAGTTTTGTACCTTACGCATGCACACTTTTGTTGTATATCAAGTTTACACGGATATATAGACAATTACTTGAGATAAACCTAGCTTTTATTACACCAACTGTCTGTACGTCTCTCCGTCCGGCTTACTTTTTTGTGCTCAACTTGCAGGTCCCAATTTTTGAGATGTTTTAATGAAATTTGGTACACCGACGTGTTTCGGTCCAAGTGCGATCGCTATTGCAAACAGCTCGCAATGGTTATATAAATAACTGTATAATAACAAAGTGACGTAGGATTTTTAATAGCGGGCTCCGGTCCACTATACTGTATTTACTTGTTAAAAATTCTTCTACAAAAATTCGAACATACAGTTGCATTTAAAATAGATATTAGCTAAATAGCAGATAAATAAAGTAATTATATTCATATTGACACGAATACCTCATCTAAGATCAATGCATTGATATCTTTCAAGTTAGCACAGAAAATTGGGGGTTATGCATATTTTTTATTTATTTAGTTATTTATTGTTTTGTAATACCCTTAAACGCACGCTAGAGCATTTCATGTATACATATATATGTTTGGGCAGGATTTGAAAATCCAGATTGAGTGGCGACTTAATTATGTCCGTAAGTTAAATTCTCTACCTACCTTTTATTATTGTTAGAACATAAAAATTAATATATAAAGTTGACCGTTGGTAGAACAGTTTCGAGCTCGAAACTTCGATTGCGTAAAATTTGTTACTTCGTCAGTTTGTTCTTGTACCACAAGTAATCTATGGTATAAGCGTATCTGGAACACGTTTCAAAACTCTAAACGCGTTATTCCCAAAGCACGGATTTTTAACCAGCAAGCAGCATAACGCTAGCAATTTTCATTCTTTCAATTCGCATTTTTTACCATATATTTCAAATAACATTTTAAAGAGAAGTGCGTGAAGTAAGCTATTTATTGCTATTGATAGCTGGGCATAGGGTATTATGACTTGTTCCAACCAAAGGAAAGCATCACTAAGGAAGTGTATCAACAATAATTGAATGTAATTGCGACCAAAAACGTGTGGTTTACCAAAGATCATGATATCGTAAGGTTTCCTGGGTGCAGGAATTCGTACTTAATAGCAAAACTTCAGCTGTTAATGTTTGCAGTTGTAAACTGGACCGTCATACTTAATTTTGGAGATTTATAAGAGTTTGGTTCGCGCAAAGCTATAGTAAAGATAAATATCAAATACGGATTTTGATTGATTCCGAACAGCATTTGACGATTTCAGCGGCCATCACTGACCAATTAATCTACTTCGAGGTATTTTGGGTTTAAAATTTGTTTGATTTCTTTGCGCTTTCGTATCTAAGGCATGGTAAATATGAATGTCATTCGATTCAATGAAGACAAGGATAATTGTTTATTTTTTTTATTGGTATATATTAAAGCTTCTTCTTATCAGTAATTTATTTATATGTCTACATATATTCTATTTCTCATTTATTTGATATTTAACTTTTCTCTTATTTATTTAGTTATTTATTCATTTTCTTTTTGTTTTGCAGATATAAACACGACTTCGACCTGTTGCGAATGCTTATCAAAGGCCGAAAATTGGATGTGTTTAACTTGTCAAAAGACTTTATGTGGCCGTTACGTTAACGAACATATGTTATATCACAATCTGAACACCTCGCACCCATTGGCGTTAAGTCTTAGTGATTTATCAGTTTGGTGTTATCCCTGTGAAGCTTATATTGACAACAAAAAATTACACGTTTATAAGAACTTGGCACATCGTCACAAATTCGGAGAAGATATGTTATGCTCATATGATAGCGATAAGAGCGATGATTATGTAAACAATAGAGAAGAAGTAGTAGAGGACGGAAGGAATGGTTATTATATCGAATTAAATATGGAGAACAATCACCACCGCAATTGTCATATTAATAATAATAATAATAATAATAATAATAACAACAGAAGCAACCACAGAAATAGCACGAACGACAATCTCGACAATGACAATAATGAACACGACAGTAACTGACATTTGGTTATTGTACTACTTGAGTCAGTACAGCGTCAAATATGTATGCTGTTTCCGTCTCTGCGTCCAGTGTTTCAATACATCATTGAGTATGTTTGGCCTTTGGTGCAACGTTTATATTTAAAAATTTTACACTATTTCATGGCACATTGATAAATATTTTTATGACATCGTCGTGGCTTTAGTCCTTACCTACTATAGCAGCCAGCGCCCACAATATTACATAAAGATTAGCATGCTATTCATATTTGGTATACGTACGCCTTTCATAAATTATTATAATTTATAATGTATCTTTCATTTTGCTTTTTTTGTGAATTTATTTTTTATTTGAATTGACCAATGTGTTATATTACGACATTTTTATGTAAGTACACAAACGTATGTATAAATTTTCTAATATAAAGAACAACTTTTCTTTTTAACATTTTCTATATAACTTAAAATTAACTAAAAAACAAAATATCACTCAGACTACTATATAACTTCCATATTGACTAAATAATTTATAAGTATTTCAAACTTACTTGTATTTAAATTATTCGGTAGTGTTAGCAACTAAAAAAAACAAAATTTTGATCTAAGTATTATAAATGATACAAAAAAAAAAAAAAAAAAAAAACCAGAAGAGAATCGTCGTAGTATGTAGTTCTAGTTCTAGTAAGTTCCAGAAAAAGAATTATTTAAAGATTCATTAAAAGCAAATAAATAAAATAATGTCATACGAACTACGTGGATGATTATTAAAATCCTCAAGAACATAAACTGTTTTACTTATTTACCGGGACATTGTTTAATAGTGAATTTATTCTAAATCAATCGCCAATTACTGCTATATTAAAAGAAACTTAAGCTCTATTCGTCTATGTTTGTTTGTTTGTTTGTTTCTGGGGGACATTTTCATGAAATACCAAGTTTTTAGATTGTTTCTACAATGAAACATCATATTGGGATTTTATAGCTTGATGGAATTGATTTTTAATGAAATCCTTTATTAGATCTTTTATAAACTTCTGCTAAATGGAGGACTCGTACAGTAAGTGGTCAACTTTTGAATCGCTGGCCTAGGCCAAGGTCTATAATTTCTGTATTTCTTCGCGATAAATTGTCCGCTTCTCAGAATTCGAGTAATGATAGAAAGCAAGGCGTTAGCGTATGCGAGTTTTCCGTTTAGTATGGGAAATGCAGCAAAATTCCTTAAATCGTTGACTGTTAGCTTTAAAGAAGGGCAAATGAAAATAGGATCAATCTTAAGAAATAACCATACATTAGTTTGCGAAATATGAACAGATCCTAATAATACAGATGATATATTGCGTGATGGATAAATAAATTAAGTTTTCCAAATTTAGGTCACGTTGTCCTCCAATATGAGTGCTTTCATGAAAATTATGTATTTACAGAAAAATAATGTGTAATTTTTGGTGCATTATTCATTAAGCGAAGTGGCGTGAGGTATCTAATGGTCGGTAGTAAGCTTTCTGTAGTACATCCAAATTGAACATATATGTATCTCGTCGTCAGAGGTATCTTAGATATCCGCCATTTCAAGGCAATATCTGAAGCATAGATTGTACAAGCCGGAGTTTATACTGATTTTATATATTGTGTGAAATCTGCAAGGCAAAGCGTCGGTTCGTTGAAAATTATTGAATGCTTTTATCACACCCTACATCACGTGGGGTACATGGGTATAATAAGTTTGTGCGATTATTTGCAACACACAGAGGGAATTAAGGCAGACTCGATTCAGCGAGTGTGCCTCTCCATTCGTCTGTCCGTTTAACTGTCTTGTAATCTTGTTGTTAACCTAGAGGCCCACATTTTTCAGATATTTTTATGAAATTTGGCGTACCGACACATTTTGGCCCAAGGACGAACCCTATTGAAAATGTTGCGAATTGGACCACTTCCCATATTACGCTTCATTTTGGGAAGTCTTTATATGAATAACTCTAGGATCGTGTAGGGTATTTATTACTGGATTATAACCCTTTATAGTTTTTTTACTTCGTTCTATCTCGTCAAATACTGATTTTTTTTTGAAACATAGAGCCAAATATTTAAATGAAAATACTTTTGGAAGATTCATTTTAACAGACGAAGATTCGCAACATTCGTATTCGCCACAATTTGTAATATATATTCCATATAAAGGTCGTATCAGTTGGCAGATAGAAAATATTTTTATATTAGTTTTTAAATGGTGTTTTTACCAAACCTTCTATATACATCTATGAATTGATAGAAATATTCCGTAGTTTTGTGTTTTTTCCAATGTTTCAGTATCTGTGGACAGACCATGCTCACCTTTTAAACTTGTTTGCTAACAGCACAGATAAAGAGTGCCCCAAATTGACGAACGATATGAATGAAATAGAAAAGAAAGTTAGTTTTTTTCGTCAATCGCAACTTTTTATTAAATCATGGGTATATAAGATATCGCTATATATATAAGCGCATAAAAATGGCGGCACATTTAAATTTTGCGAAAATTTCTTGATAGCTCCTATATATATAAATTTATCAGTTGTTTGCGATCTTGAGAGTTCAAATAGCAAAAAGAATCTAAACTGGAACGCTCACGTGTAATGCTGCTAAAAAATTAATTACTGCGTGTGTGAGGCAATGCCCAATATGTTAATTATAATGGGTCGAGTGCGGTGATTGTAAAGCAATTCTTAAACATAATTTTTTCAGCGAAATGGAACAACAAAAGTTAAATTTTCCAAACTTTCTAAAAGTAAAATTATTTGTATTTCTCGCAAAACTTTACACATTCTTTCGTATCCTTAAACTATACTATAGTATTTAAATTGCCACATTATATATTTACAAGTTTGATATATGTTATGCTAGAGAGCGACCAGTGCAAGTACGTATGTACAAACATAAATGAGCGTAATAATCGTAGACTATTCTCTTTGATATACAAAACGTGCTTAGGCAGGTATAATAAATATAAATAAAAGCTTTTGAGAAGTTTATTGTGTTGTACTCACTTGAAGTTATAAAAATTTGTTATTCCGTCTGTCAATTGATATGTCGATGTGTCCATGTTTTTTTTTTTTTTTTTGCGTTGACTAAGGGCGGTTGGTTACTCATTCAAGGTTCCTTTTGTTTTTCTTTTATTATTATATCGGATAAGAGATTATCTTTACTTCTGAAAGGGTATATTCCAAATTTTTATTGGTATTTGTAACTTAAACCACGTTTATTAATTCTTTCGAAACATACATACACGGTTGTTATCGGTAAAAACTGATTCGGTCAACGATAGATGATATCCCGTGCCGAGTGTTAGAGCTTCAGGGTAAACACGAAGTCCTTTTTCTGAACCTCAAGAAAGGTCGAGGTTAATTGAGATTATATGTAGTTTTGTTGTGTGCTCCACATTTTCTTTATATTCATTTTATTTAAATTTATATTTTATTATTAACGTATTATACATCCGCTCCGTTATTTTTTCCAATTTTTACAACTTTATGTGTTAACCGTCCGCCACGTCACTTCCGATTCAAAAAGTAAGTTTCCAACTTTCATTTTCAATAGTATGATATGTGAAAAATATTATTCTAAAGTTTAAAGTTGATCGGATTAAGAGAGAAGCCTTGGAATATTGGACCTTGTGATCACCCTACAGACCGAAATTTTAGAATTATTTGATGAGATTTGGTACATTGCCGTGGTTTGGATCAATACTATTAAAAATTCAACGCAAGCAAAATGATGGAAGGTATTTAATGGTGGGCCAGGGCCCACTGTATTCTGCTTACTTCTTTTACTATATTATATTAAAAAAGAATTTTGGGGTTTATGTAAGTAGATCTCGTTTATGCACTAAATATGTTTCCTAGAGAGACGCATATATACATTAAATAATTCGCTTAAACTTACCCTAATTGTTAAATCGCTTACCACTGGAAGAAACAAGATTCAAATTTTATTATTATTATGATAATTGCTTTCCGGAAGAAAGAAACGAAAAAGTCAATCTTTAACGGAAAGCTTAAAAGAAAATGTTGCAAAAAAAGCTAATAAGAGAAAGTAAAAACTTACTTAGTTAGATTCGTGAATAGAAATAGAATTTTTTTATTCTTATACGGGTAGGCAAATAGACATTTTCCACCAATATCTACAAGCATTAACTGATCCGCTGACCGGGATGTAACAAAAAAAAGACAAAATACTGAACAATTAATTTTTATATGTAAAATGTGCTTGACATGGTAAGCATTTAAAATTCGACTCAGAACTTGTTTTTTACATGTTAATTTTTATTGGAGCTGACCAAACACAAAACCGGATTTAAGCAAAAAGGAAAAAGAATTAAATTTTACTTCCGACGCTTTATTTCCCTCTATATATATATATATATATGTTATAAGCGAGAAATACCACGCAGTGAAGGGAACCGTTTTTAATAAATAAAATTAATTTCCCAACTAAATCCATATGCCCCATTAAATTTTTATATAGACAACAATTTATCCGTGCAGAAAACCATTCAGCCTCAAACACGTGAAATAAAACCGATGAAAGAGCGAAATAATAAATAAAAGCGTAAGGGTAGGGTACGCGTTCGTACGCAAAAGAAAAAAAAGAGCTTAGCAGTAATTCATCAAAACCTACTTAACTACATTTTCATTATTGCGTATGTGTATGATAAAAAAACAAATTGTAATTAAAGGAATGGAAAAGACAGAGAGGGAGAGAGAGAGGGAGAGAGAGAGAGAGAGAGAGAGAGAGAGAGAAGCAGAGAAAAGAGCGAGTGAGGCAGAGGAAGAGAGAGAAAAAAGCAAAGAGAACGGGATCCTATTTTTAAACCTTTCTTACATTTTTGTTGTTGTTAAGCTATAAATTGACGATCATTTGTCGTCATAATGTTGGTGAGAAGGAACGAATTAAAATATTGTGCATCTAAAATTCAGCATCTCCGGATAACTATTGGATAACAAATATATTTTTCTATGTTATTTAATTTCTGCTACATTCTGTTACGTATATAATGTGGAGAAAATTCTCTTTAGTATTTTTTGCGCAGCCACTGAAATGTATGTGTATATATATATATATATATATATATATATATATATATATATATGCTATATTAGCCATAATTTAACTCAATTTTATGCGGTTCGTTTCAGTTCAGTTTCATTCAAACGGTCGTATCGTGTCAGTTCAGTTCAGTGTAGCCAGCAGTTTGTCGTGCACCGTTGAACGCGCGACGTGTGATTGTTCTCTTATTCTTCTTCCTCATTGTGTGATATTCATATAGCAAGAAATAAAAGAAAAGATTTTTTTCTTATGACAAAATAAAACGGTTAAGGTATAAAAGTAAAAAAAAAAACTAAAAAAATTGTAACCAAAATGTAGAATAGGCAATATATCTATATATGTTTATATAAATATATATATATATATATATATATATATATAGTTATAGTACAATAGAGGACAACCACCACCATTAAGACACCAACACATTTATAGTTTCTGGATAATTGCGGGTGTGTGGAAATATATTAAGCCATGTGTGGGAGAACTGCTAGCAGCGGAAAATTCTTCATTTTCTACAAAAAAGATTACTTTCGTTTTAATCTGTAATTGAGCCGATTTAGCAAAATTTAATTTTCAAGCCTTTAATTAAACACGAGGAACCCGTCTGTGTTGGTCGTTCACTTAATTTTGTTCAGCGCAAGCAAAACGTTTATAAATAAAAAGTTTAAAAAGAAAAATAAAATCACACAATTGATCCGCTAAAGCATAACGAGAATTATGATCTAATAATAAAAGTAGTGAAAAAATTTACTGAAGAAAACCTCTACACCCGTAATCAAAAATCAATAAATGTGTTAAGCAGGCATGAAGAGAATGTCTATACGGAAAGCAAAAGACTAAAAAGGACCCATCTTTTTTTCTTTTTCACATAATGTTATATAACCACTAGCAATCTGAAAAATATATAGAAGAAGAAAATAATATCATTGAAAAAAACATATATAAAATAAAAAACAAAAATAAAATAAGAGGCGAGCGAATGAAAGCAAGCAAAAACAAGAGCACATATTGTTAAAGGAATTAAAGAAAAAGAAAAAAATAAAACAGAAAAAATAAAACGAGTACCGACACACAACTAAATGAAATTGAACGATTCACAAAACACGGAGGCAAGGAGTGATTTTTTTATATTTTTTTTCAATTTCATTCTTTTTCATGAACAGGGTGTTATGTGAGCATAAATTGGTACATGTGTGGATAAATAGGTACTTTTGTATATATGTTTGCAGATGTACATGTAGACATGTGAGATACACTGCATAGAAAATATGTAAATGCGTAATAATAACTCATATAATTTTTATATTTAGTGTTTTAATTTTTGTTTTAATTGTGATCATTTTTAAAACTTGCTTTAGAGGTCGTTCATCTTAAAAACGAATATTAAACGAACATAAAAACATTTTTTTAAATAAGTTTGCTCGAGTTTCGAAACAACAACAATTGATTTTCTGTATTATTATTTTTTTTTCTTAGACATAAACTTATGTAATTTGAATTTTGTTGTGGTTTCCATACAGAGTGAGGGAGAGAGAGTGAGAGCGAATTGTGTGAGAGCATTAGAGTAGAATGTGCACATGTATTTGATTTACTCTCAAAGTATAAAAAATTCGGAAAGATTGAGAGAGAGAGAAAGATATGCTCTGCTTTTTTAATTTACATATTTGAGAAGTTGTTATTGTTTATGGTCAACGTGCTCTTATTTTTCAACAATGTCTAGACCTAATTTCTTATTCATTTACCTTGCTTGCATGGTCGGCATTAGAGAGTCGTGAAAGAAAGATAAAAAAGATTGGTCGCAGATCGGCTATTTTTTCTTTTTTGCTTAAAACGTGCTAGAATATGGATATCTTTTCAAAGATCAATACTGAAGGTACGCGTTTCATAAGTACATTTAGAATTTTATAGGTTTTTCTTTTAGGTTAAAAAAGACGGATTAACGTAGAAATCCTTTTGGGATTTGCTTAGATCATTTTATAGAGCAAAAAGAATCATTTGATTACTTTTAAACATCTTAAGGAGAATTGCTCAGAGTCTTTTTCTGTCAACTGTATTACTGCCTGACATATAATGTTAATTATATGTGTATTGAAAAAGCATTTTTAAATCCACTAAAAACATCATTGTCTCTTTCCCTTTCTTCACTTTTTTGTAACCGTCACCGTGTTACACAAATAGGTGACATCCACTAAATGACTGGTCATATTTAAAAAAAAAATTCATTCATCACCAGTGCTAATTCCTTCTGTTTGGCTCTTTGTTGCTATTACAGTAGGAAATTTTGTTCCAAATTTTTTCTTTTTGCTACTGTCTCAACTTAAGTTCAAGAAAACGTGCATATGCTTACCCCAAAAAAGATCTATTCCTTAACATGCTTAGAGCGTTACGCTAAGCCTTGAAGCCTTAGTTTATTTAGCAATTAAATATCAGTTGTCTTCTTCTTCCAAATCTTATATTCGTAATTAATGAAAGCAATGGGGAATCGAAATTTATTGAAAACGTTTTCGTTTGTATTCAGAAAAGTTCGGTTCTATGGAAAACAACATCTCTCTTCTTTCTTCTTATTGCCTATAAAACTCTTTACATATTTTTTAAAGGCGTATAGAAACTGCAAAGTAAATGTTAGTAGCATAGTAGCGAGGCTTTCCCGAGTTAGATGAATTTTATAACAATTTTTTGATTTTGTAGCGAAATTTCATTGTGCAGATTCATTGTCTGTGCAGAAAGTTGTTGTACATGTATCTATGAGATACTGTTTTTGGATCGACCAGTTAATTGTTTGATAGTCCTTAATTAGTGCAGTTATTATTATTTTAAAGTTTTGGCTAATACACATAAAGCAGATTTAAGGTTTAAGAGCCGTTCTATTTGAATGACTGCTAAAATGATTTATAGTGTATTTAAATATCCTACGGTACGACGCTTAATACGATTATTCAACCACAACGACTTTCATAATAAGGCGTTAAATGAAAAGTAATCGAAAAAATGACCGCTCCGAATCATTTTCAATAGTTTTCGTCGTTGGGCCGAAAAGTGCCGGTGTACGGACTTTCATGAAAAGGTTATAATACAAAATTGTAAATTGAACGCAACAATGAGAGATGGACAGATGGACAGACAAGCTTAGATTGTTTCCAAAAGTCATTTTGAAGCGATGGGTGGGTACCAGTCAATTGCTATCGCGTGACAGAAAACGTGTATGATAGTCGCTTAATTTCTGACAATATAACAACACCATAAAGCGGTCTCAATTTTTTAAGCGAAAGACGAAATTTTGCTTTTATATCGTATTCTACTTATAAATGCTTTGGAGTGTAAAACCATCTGCTACTCCTTTAAGTTTTGCATGTTAAGTTTATATATTATATATGCCTACTGCGCGTTTGTTTTGTTATATGTATTGCAATTATATAATGCCATCTCTTCTTACGCCTCTAATAAAATCACTCATGCCATAGCAAATATTGCGCGCGTGCGCGAGCGCGTTAAAGCATGTCAACTTTGAATAGGTTTATTTCTTAAGCTTTTGTTGAAAAGTAAGAAGAAAGAATAAACAGATAAAGTATTTAAAAATTTATCTGGATGATATATAAATTCTTACTTTTTTGCGCCGCTGTCATTTCGAAATTTCTTAAAATGATTTTGAGATATAAATGTGCACATAATTCATAATATAACCTTTAAGCTGTTTGTTTTAGTTAGTTTAACTTACTTCTTTCTTCCCTTTAATATCTTTTTGCGCTTTTTTTTTACTTTACGTAGATTTCTCTTAGTGTGTGTAAAGGAGCTAAATAAAAAAAAAATTATATACACATATATACATTATATATGCATAGGCATAAATACTTAAATATAAAACAGTTTCTATACATGCTTTCATGTATGAATGCCGCCCCACCTTCGCTCTTAATGCAATATTTCTAGTAATTTAATGTATTTATATAATATATACTAACTTAAAAGACAATTCTCTATAACAAATCAATGACCACAAGGAGTCTACTTGGATGTTATGCAATAAATTTTTTGTCTTTTATTCTTCTTCTCATGTGAAGAATAAGGCATTTTCACGCACATAATGGATGTTTCAGTTAGAAAAAAAATGTTGATTTGTGCGTTTAGCTATTTGAGCAATTTGATAATCTTTCTCTCTCTCAGTCTCTTATTTAATTGTGAAAATAAACGTTGTGTAACATTTGAAGAGAGAAGACCGAATAGAGAGCGACAGGAAGAGATTTTGAAGTGATGCAATGAGAGAGGAGGATTCCATGCTTTATTAACAATTTGCCATAAAAATGAGTAGAAATGCTTTCCATATAGTGTTTTAACATTTAGCAGAGTGTTAATAAGTTTATCCTTGTCCAAATTTTCAACGCACATTTAAAACGTTTTCAGGCGTTAAGTGATTGTTCGTTTAATTTGTTTAAATTTGCCACTCAAGCTCTCGAAATTGATAAAAGATATTCAAATATATACATATGTTTGTTTGATTGCTGCAAGGCATTTCGTATATTTTTCTGTTATTTATCATATGTACATAGTAGTAGGAGAAAATCGATTTCAATCAATGATATAGAGTGAGTATTTTTAAGGTTTTTTAATAAGTCATGGCCTAATTAGCGTATGGCCTATAGCATATATTCAATGTCAGTATTGTTTTGAATAACGCAAGAGTCTCTAAATTGTTCACGATAAGGCGAAGGTATAAAAACCTGAATACATTTGAAGAAACAATTCCCACCAATGTGCCTTGTATATTAAATGCTGGTCTGAAATTATATATCAATATATTTAAATTGAAAACGGTTCACGATTTGATGCTGATCAAGAATATGTATACATTGTAGAATTTTTGACCCTTCTTACTGGGAGTTGCAAACGTTTTGACAAACTGAGCATATTCCTCGTTTTTGACATAGACTGTGGATTCTTTGTTTGAGAGAAAGGCGTCTTGGATACCCTACATTAAGAAAGTAAAAAGATTGTTTTCATGGCATACATAGTTTTTGATTTTCAATTTTAATACTCATCACCGAAAGATGAGGGTAATATTCATTTTATCAAAACGCTTGTGACACGCAAAAGGAAGCCTCAAAGACCCCATAAAGTATATATAACATATTCTTGGGTATCATCATTTGAATTTTCAAAACCCATTTAAGCATGTCTGTCTGGCCGTCTATCTAATGTGTGTGCTAAACATTTTGATGGTCGCAAGAATGCAACAATCGGTTTAAAAATTGCAAAAGAATTGAAAATGATATAACCTTTTCAAAGGACGCGCCTATGCGAGAAAGAGGGTAAACATCTTTGCTTTCCGTGTTGTTTGCTTATTGCTCATAAAATACAACAAATACACCAAACAATTTCCACTTTTAGTTTCAAAATAAGAAAAATCAGCCGCGCCCACTTAATGCTATACAGTATGAAACTTCAGTGCTCTTCCTTCGTTTTTAGCCGGTGATGAGTCACGACCGAGCATAATTTTCTTACTTGTTTTTTTTCTGGGAAAGCATGGTTTTAACCTCCCATAACCATAATCTACGTGCTGTTTGAACAATTATTTGTCATTTTAAAAGTAAATATATCTAAATTGTCAACTAGCGTGTACCACACAAAAAACTAAAAAAGGGAGAGATACTTAAATGAACGACTTATAAAAGATTAAGATTCTTGAAAAGTAAAATGAGTAAATAGTCTTCTATGCTTATAGCTATGGCTGGAAATTCCCCTAGATTCTAGCTCGTTCTACTACTTCCAATTCATTATATTCCCCTCAATAATCGCCAATTGAACGTCCCATGTGATAAATTGAAGCTCAACAGTTATTAAATGATTTTAAGCAATAAACATTATACAATACTATTTTTATAAATTTCTTTATCATTATTGATCACAAATTGAAAAAGTTGGTTTTTGGATCAATCTAATATTCATATGTGCCCACATATTAATAGGCCTAAAATGGACAACTTTGCATTCTATACATACAATGAATGAATGATGGAGTTTACATCTCTAAGTTCTATTTCTATGGTAACATTTTACTTAAGAGTCACACGAGATGTGTTTGCTTACTTGACTTAATCACTGTATTCATTTCTATTATTAATGCCAAAGTTAAGTTTAATTGAAATCGTATTATTTGTTATTAATTAAATAATCTGTAAAAGTTTGAGTGTAGATAAAATATGTGGTTTTCTTAAAAAAAAGTTGTTTCTGAAGAGATCTGAAATAAAAAAAAAAAAAGAAAAAAAAAAAAACATAAATAAAAGGAACGAGAGTGGCAAAGCGAATGGAAGAATGAGTGAAGGAAGAAGCGATGCAGAGATATTATTATACTCTTGTGGTAATTATTGGGTTGAAATGTAACGTAATGGAACGAAACGAAACAATAATAAAATAGAAATGGAACAATATGGAAATAAATTAGAAAGAGAAAATTGAAAGGAAATTTTATACATATATATGTATATATATATATATATATATAGATAGATAGGTAGATATCACTGGTAGCTAAGTGTCAAAGGAAAAATACAAATATTGGTACTGAATATTCAAAAAAAGAACAAATAAATAAAAAAAGTATAAACCGATTGTTATTTTAAATAAATATAATAAAAATTATGATATAAACTAAAAAAAGACATGTAAAAAAAGCTCAAAGTTCGAAACAAAACGGAAATAAACAAAAGAATTTTTTAAAGAGATTGAGAAAATTTCAATTTTCATTATTAGGAGAAAAAATTTATAATAAATGATTTGATAAAATTCTTGAATGGATACGGTGTGCTTATATAAAAAGAAAGGATTTTAACGATTTTTTAAAACACGATAAAATTGAATTGCGGTATAATGCGTACGGTTCTCTTGTGCTCCTAAGAGTATTAATAAGTGAGAGCCTTCAAGTGCTCATCGGCGCACTTGTTTCGAATATAAAAATTTCGGAGCAAATGGAAATGCGTTTAATGCGGTGGCGTTACCGTTGAAAAAGAAATCATTATGAAAGCGGTTTAAAAATATTAAAAAAAAATAAATAATATATATATATATATATATATATTCAAGTTCATATATATATATATATATATATGTTCCTATATAAAAAACAAGAATTGTGCAATTTGTTTTTATATTCATTTCTTTAATTTCATTTCAGTGTCAGCTGCTGTAAAGAACATTTTGTAAAAAATCGTACAAAAAGACACAAATTGAAAAGAACAAATACACATCTTTCGAATTCCCAAAGTGCGCGGCTGCGAAAGCTTATCAATATAGATTAGGAAAAGATTCAATAATCAAAATCTTCTCATATATTTGTGTGTTTTAAATTATCCTGAAATTGTTGTAACACTTATAAAATAATCTAAAAGAGCATACCCGAGCTGTGTGTGTGTAATGGCGTTTTTGCGTACCATTTGTGCTCAACGTTCAACAACAAACTTAGTTTATAGTTATAGCGGCAGTAGCAGCAGCAATAGTAGCAGCCTTGGTGTCGGTGGTAAATATTATTATTTTATTGGTTCCAAGGTGCCGTCAAGCGTTCGCCAATTAAGTTATGATGCTTCTGACGATAATGATAATGAAAGCGAGTTAAAATCTACTTCGTCATCGTCGCGACGTCTTCATCATCATCGTCATCATTTGCAACAAAACCATAATCAATATTTTCAACCTCATCAGCAGAAGCAGCTTTTAGCTAAGGTCCTATTTGCGCCTGTATTCAATCATAGGCAGTTAGTGCACAGCGATGCGGTTAAATCGCAAACTGTAACAGCTGCAACTATTGAAGAGGAGAAAGCAATCCCTAAAAAAGAAGCCCGTTTTCGGCCGCCAGCGCCAAAAATTCCGGAAAATCCTCAACGGGATCCTTTAGACGTTGGCTTCAATGATCCACTTGCGGCATTCAAGAGCAAAACAACATGGGAGTTAGTACGCGCTTATGTTGTTTATATGATTTGTTCCTTTGAAAAGATTGTTGAGCACAATATGACGGTAAGTTGAGGAAATTAAAAAATTATAAACCCTTTTAATTTTAGCTTAAGTTTTTTTTTTTTTTTTTCGTAAAATCAAATTAAATAATGTGAAAATGTCAATGGCAATAACTTTGGTTATTATCTCTTTTACTCTGGCAAACCTCTGCTTTACCATTGAAAATTTTTTATACATTATTTAATTCATCTTTTTTTTTTATTTTTAGCTCAATTTTATTTTTGTATTTTGATTTGATAAATTCTGAGGCCGCTTCACATTTTGTTTCGTACATTTTTATGAAAAGAAATAAAGATTTACTTAAAAGAATGTCTTAGAAAATTATACATATGCTAATGCATGTCAATGCGATTGTACATACGTAATGCTACAGAGGCTTAAATTTAAAGTGATATACAAACAACTAACGCCCTCATGCAAAATATTAGAAGTAAAATTTTCAACCATCATAGATCGCTATCGTTTATATGTTCAAGTAAGGCATATTCAGATAGACATTCACCATCTAGATTATATATAGGAATATCATTGTGTATTATGGACCGATCTCTCTGTCAAAACGTTGGACTGTGTTGTTGGGAAAGCATTTTATTTAAAATTAATAGTTATCTTAGTAGTCAATGGCGAAACCATCGGATCTTTTTATAGTGACGCCATGGTCTTCTATTATCTTTTGCTTTTTCTAATGATATAGCCATGACATGCATATGTCTCAAATTTGTCAACTTTCATGGAGGCAGCTCTTTTCCATGGTATCCAAAATATATGTTTAGTTGTGACAATTTCGTATGCGACGGAATCAACGTACGGTTTTCATAATTGCGTTGAGTACCAAATACTTCCTTTTTATGAAATTATGTTGTGGAAAAAAAGTATGGAGGATGCTTCTTTTCTAAATAAATATTCTACGGCACAATAAATTTTTGAATCATTAATTTTTCAATTTTTTTTTTTGTTATTATTTCTTTAACTGTGTGCGTATAACTTCGTAAACATAAATAACTGAAGAAAGTCTTTCTCTTTACAATTTCAATCCTTCTTTTTTTGCAAATTTTTAACAAAACTTCTGAGGACCCAACCGAAGGAAGTTTTGAAGACGTTCTCCTATTTTTTTTTAAGTACATTATCTTACTAGCTGTTTAAAGAGCATAAAAAAGAAGAAAAAGGTTCCCAATAGTAAGTAAGAGTTAAAACTCAGCCGCTTTCATAAGACAAACAAAGTATTTATTATTTTTTTATTACTTTAAAAGCAGTCTCAAGCAAATTTCAGCGAACATGCACAAAGAATTTATAGATTTTCCTAGATTTATAATTAAAATTATATCAGAAAATCTGTCAATTATTTAATAAGAGAGACAAAGTGAGAGAGAGAGGTGAAGAGAAAGAGTAATTTACTATTGGAGAAAATCTAAAACTGTAGAATTTCACAATTAACACAATTCATGAATCATTTGTAGAGAAAAACAACACCATAGCAAGAAAAAGAGAGAGAGAGAGAGAGAGAGAGTTTGTTCATATAGAAAAAGGTTATAAATTTGTCGAAAACACACACCATGTGATTTTTTAAAGAAAATAATAATTTTTTTCTTTTTTATGACTGGTCTAACGACCCACTAAACTTGTGCAATATATATATATATATATATATATATATATTTATGATTTTGTATACATATACATTTAAATGTGAGCTACTACTTATTTGTGTAGGAATGTTTGTTCAGCCATAATGGCGTATAGAGAGAATTGCACTCACACTGGCTTATAAAAGAGACAAGCCCCCAAAATTGAACCAACTGCTGTTAGTGAGGCTACTAATACACAAAATTAACAATTAAAGTTAAAGCCAAACGATAACACGGAGAAGGGTTAGTTTTTATTTATATTTATTTATTGTTTCAAATATATATATGCACGTTTGTGCAGTGGTGGTATGCATATGTACATATGTGTATTCCTATTGTATAAATAAATAAACGAGTAATATGATATTATAATGTCTAACCGTGAATTATATGTGGTTTGTGACGTTTTCCAACTTTTTTTCCCGATTATTAGCCTAATAATGCTTACGTTGTTTTTCGTATTGCATGTATAAATAAATAAAAAACATGTTTAATGATTTAATGTATTAGTTACGTCGACATAAATGTGTATGAGGAGGGGGTTTTTTTGGGTAAATATTTAGAATTTTTCGTTGTGTTTATATTCATATTGTTGTTCCTTTTAAATAAGTTTTACATTTTTATGTGATATGTTCTCCTCCCTCTTTTTCTCTCTTTCACCTTCTCATTCTCTCTCTCCCTCTCTCTCTCTCTCTCTCTCTCTCTCTTTCTCTCTTTCTGTCTGTCTTAAAGATCATCATCATGATGGTAATGGTGATTATACGAGAAAACCATACCAGTTTTGCGGTATTTTTGCATAAATCAGTTTGTAAGTTGTGTAGAAATATACATACACATATTGGATAGATATGTCTGTATAGGAAGATTAAATTAATTTTGTTTAATGTTTTCTTTTTTTAATTTAAAAAAAAGCGCTATGACCGCAATAAAATTTAATATGAAAATATTAGTTTATTCACAACAGTGACCATCGCTGGTACTGAAACACGGTCTTTGAATATTTGAAAACTATTCATGCATTTCTTTATTAGCACTTAAAACTTCCCTTATTCTTGTACGAGTTAGCCAGGGCTTTTTTCGTGATCCATTTTTTCCGACGTGCAATAATTGTTGGCGTTTACTTTCACTTCACTTGTACACCATCACGAAGGCCGGGCGTATGTTAATTTTGTCAGAAAGTTGGCAACCACTCTCGGGTAGAACCTTCAGAGACGACCCTATGCGCAGTATATATCCTTAAGTAGCTTCAAATTTTCAATCGATTTAGACCCATCCATCTGGCTGTTTGTCTGCGCAACGCCTGTCATAAAAATTCTTATGGTCGCAAAAATCAAGATTTCGTCAAAAACTGGAAGTTGAAATTCTTTTATGTAGTGTTGGTATTGAAAATTGATCAAAGTAATTAAGAGGACATCTCAAGTATATTGGATTTTTTAACTTTTGCTCATTTTTACGTATACCTTATTAGTATATATATGTACAAAAATGGAAAAAGCATTTATTTATCGAAAATTAATTTTTTTTTAAGGAGAATGTAGTGAGAATGTAAAAGATTCGGTCGAAAGCGTATGTAATTTTCTTATTTGTTTTAATTTTTTAAATATTTTAAATTTATACCTAAATGCATACACATATGTATATATATTTTTGGCCTTACGTGTCTTCCGAATTTTTTATAAA
Organism: Glossina morsitans morsitans; assembly: GCA_001077435.1. NCBI lineage: Eukaryota > Metazoa > Arthropoda > Insecta > Diptera > Glossinidae > Glossina > Glossina morsitans. The sequence goes on from CCAG010015202.1 coordinate 50,109, forward strand.
GATTTGTAAGTATACAGTTGTGAAAATTTATCGATTTGTTGTGCTTGTGATTGGCACGTGTTCGTTATTTTTGGCAATTCCTTAATACAGAAAAAAAACATGTTTTACTTTGTTTGTCAAAATGTCAAAGAGCTAAGAGCATTTCATTGGCATAAGAACAGACTTGGTCTTGTGAATTCTATAATTATCTATTGTTGTGCAAGTTGTTTTTATAAATCATATTGCTCTTTTTTTTTAAACACTAGCGAGTCTGTTTGTTACTCTTTCGGTTTTTGCGACTTATTCTTAATCCCTTGTGATCTAGATGTATGAATATTGATTCAAATATTTACTATAATAGTCATTTTTAAGCATATCTTGCACAAAGATCCGAAGTAAAATAATTCCATGTGGCTCGTCGAAGCGTTCGCAATCGACCGACAAATGTAAAATTGTTGAATACATTTCCTTGAGTTGAAAAGCAATCAAGTTTTACTCAAACGCCTAGTATATAATTTTTTTGCTTTTCACGCCCGAAATCCTATGTAATGATTAGTATATATATACGCAAAATCCATTTTAGAGAGTGCTATTGATGCAAGATGCATATTACATTCACGTTTGTTAAAATGACTTCATAAAAATGCATTTGTCTTCACCGCGGTACATTCACAATTTGCCGAAGAATGAACGGTGTAGTAGCTTCTTATTGTGGACAAAAGAACACTTCCTTTTCAGAAGTAGTAAGCGGTTTTTTTAACTTTGGGCGGATATATGTAGCATTTAAAGTGATTTAGGATAGATCTACCCTTCACTATATTGATCGATTCTGAATCTTTTTCTGAATCGTTTGGGTTGAAGGACGAGCCCTCTTTAAAATGGATTAACTGATAGACAAATTGTTTCAAAACCCTCCATCCATACAATTGTGCCTACGAAAAGTAATCAGTTACATGGCAAAAAAGTGTAATTTTTAATATTTTAGGGTAAAAACCGGTTCTTAGTAATTGCCTGATATAAAAATGATCGAATTCGTGCCCAGCAGATCTGTTTTCTGGCAGCCATCCATACAAAACTTCTCACGAAATATAGGCAAAAAAATTGGGAAAAAAATAGGCGAAGAATGATGTGAGAAATTAATTTTCTAAATTTGGACCGTGTTCTCGTTCCCGCCTTGAGCCCAACCCCATGTAAAGGTTCCGTCTTTGTACGGAAATATGGTGTAATGTTTAGTATTTTATCACCAAAAACTATATTAGGCGACGTGGTATGGGATCGACCTTCGTCGACTATAATGTTTTTGCTTGTTTTAAATTTAATTGATATATATATATATATATATATATATACATATATATTTAGGTATATTTGGTATTCACTTTTATAACGGTATTGCCAAAGTGGCATCAGGTTCAAGAGATTTCTCGATTTGTGAATAATAAAAAATCGTAGCTTTTAACTTTTCTTTAGTTCTTGCTCCGGCGAAGTTGATGTTCAATTACGGCATTTTTTTCTACTTCAAGTGCCTTTTTCACTAATTTTTATTTTGATTAAATTATTAAATTATTAAGTTATTTTAGAGAACATGTATACACGCCTTTGAAGAATGATATATATTCGTCTGAGAGATGATATACACTAGATATATTCACCTATATGTAACGCCTTAAAGATATGCAACAGAGATCGCCAAAAGTGTACATAGCCTAGACTACCGTATTATTCTAAATTCATAAATCCGTTAATCCATTTATATGGATGCCACTGTGCTTGGAACGCTTAAGGCCTCAAAAATTTTGGTATTAAAGTGAAGATATAAATATGTAGTTTTTATTGATGGCTTGCTTCCGACCAAGCTAATAATGAGAAATAAATTATCTTACCACATTTATACAAATATTGATTTAAAATAGCCAACCGACACTCCTGATGATTAATACGTAGTAAATACTCCCTATTAACTAGTATCTAGAGCATACGTTCGCTAGTATATGTAGGACTGATAGACTGAGGGATAAATTTGAAAATTCTTGTGTATGCCATGTGTTATGGCTGCGATAATAAATCTTCTCAGGATTTTTGAACTCTGAAGTAAATTATTTGCTATGCTTCATCAATACGCAAATTTATTGTGTTTTTTTTATTATGTTTAACATATTCTAGTTCCTAATAGGTACAACGTTTAAGTTTTTTAGACGCCATATTGTATCGACACTGAAGTTAATATCATAAATGATTCCAACTTTTTACTCGAGTTTTTTATGAGGACTTTTGAGGATAAACTGGCGCAGGGTATTGAAAAGGTCATTCTTCCACGCACGGGTAAATTTGTTGACCGAAAAATGAGAAAAATTGCTGAGTATATAGATATGGAAAAATGAATTTTTTCTTTTTTCTTTTTATGTAAATATTAATGCATGAATATTTCGTAAAACCAATTCTTTGTTTGCCTATTGAATATTCAAGGAAGGGGTGAAAAAAAAAGATTGTTTTTCTTTTTCATGAGTTTCTGTAATGAAACCTTTTAAGGCTTATCTCTGTATATGTGTAAGAAGTTACTTGACAAAAAGGGAGAATAATTTTTTTGAAACATCCCCCAGCAAGCAGATGTACTCTCAGCTGGTGCAAGATTTCGATCGATCGTGTTTGCAATGTTTACAAGAAAGTGAGAGACTTTTACCTATTTACAGTAGATGTTGACGGGTAAACAAACCCCTGTGAAGGCGAATGCGTATACCGTGTATATATAGTATCCGGAATTTATTATGTTGAAGACTCTCGTGAAAGATATCGATGTTTTTCTTTTTCTATACGTTGACAGCTGTTTTGCTGCCTCCCTGAGGGAGCAACCCACTTAGGGTATTTGTTTTATATTTTTATACATATTTATGTATATTTTCATATATATTGTAATAATAATAATGATTCCGCTTGACTTTTCGCGAAATGCTTAAAATCAAATTCACCCAATCGTTTGAACGAACCCGTTTTGACGGAACCGAGGAGGACTAACGAAGTATAATAACGGGGGCATATGAATGATATAAAAAAAGCAGGCATTCGAAGACGTCCGGGATATGTTAGGTGATTTATTCCGGTTCTGTGTTCGATCTTCATCGCCTACGAATAACAAAAACGCTTATAAAATTAAGTGGTTAGCGCTTTAAGGAGTAAATGTATTGTTTAATTTTCTTAACATTCTTACTGGTATTCTTGGCATCAAAATAACGTGCCATCGAGCTAAGTCATTATTATGCGGGTGTGTTTGGCTTTTTAACTGAAAAAAACGCGAACACTCTGCTTGAAGGAACATCGTTGATTGCCTTCTCTTTCTTCACCTACTGCCGAAGGGGTGTCCTATCACACTTAAAAGTGCATTCGCTTAAAAGTCTCAAAGCTATACTTCTTTCAGGCAGCTTACGAAAAATTTCTGAAAGACTGCGTCAACCATTTACTAAAACATCGATATTCTATCATTTGAAGATAAAAAAGTGTATTCGTTGGAAAGGCCCAAAGTTATGCTTCTTTCAGCAATTTGAATCTATCATTGTGCGATTTACTTTTGGCCCGACACAATTTATTTTTATCGTAATGTCCAATTTTTAACAATTCCGGTTACATTCTACACAAAATTTACATATTACATAGCTATCTGAATTGTTCATAATCAAACTCGTAGTAAACACAGCTGGTATGTACTACAGCTTTCAGGTCATTGTTTCAGTAAGCTTCGAGTAGTGTATTTGTGTGTTTAAAATATATGCGCTCTCATATATAGAAAATGGAATAGTTTTGCCTTAAATGTTGAATAAAAAAAATGTAATTATGTTACTATTAAATTACAATAAATGGTACCACTTGCCTTATTATGAGTGATTGCTTCTCCAAGAAGGTTCCCCTGAACAAGTGTGTTTATTAGTGATTAGCTTTTTAAATATATTATTTTAAGAAATCTCTAATGTATGCCTAAAAAGTGCATTTGCATGTCTATTAAATTTTCACCCATAAAGCTTACAGATGTGTGTCTGGTTGTGTGCGAAATTCTCCCACAGTTTCAAATTGTATTCAAATTTTATTGAATACCATTCAAGTACAATTCAATGACAATGACGACAAGGTAATGACAAAAAACTGTCTCTACATACATATCCACGGTCTTTAAAATCTAGCAATCGTCATGAGTGAAAGACAACAAATTTTTTGTTTTTTAACGGCCACCGTAGAGCATGTATCAAATGAGTACAAATAGCGCATAAAAACTAGAGTATATATTCTTGATCCTCTCACACATAGCCCACCGGTTTAAATATGTCGAACTCTTCGCCTCTCTACAGTAATTACAACTATAATATATAGATTTCGAAGGTTCTATGTGCAGAATGTAAAAATTAATCTTCAAATCATTTTTTTTCAAAGAAACGACGGCTAGTCCTTCATTTCTTCTGCGGATTTGAAACTGCAAACATGAATCTTTTTGGCTTAGAGACCTCAAAAGATCGTTAGCTGAGACAAAACTGGGCACTTTTTGCGTATTCCCTGTCAAGTGCTCGACTTTCTTCAAGCTTTTGCTAACGCCCATAGTAAAAAGAGAAAACAAATGACAAAAGCGGAGGTACAGTGATCTTAATTTAATATCAAAGATTAGGCTTGAAAGTGGGCACAAACTCACATACTGTCAAAATATTAGAACGACGGAAAAGGTCGAAAATTTCAAAATATTTTCATTAAAATTTCGAAAAAGATCGATCAGTTGAAGCATGGCTCTCGGCGTTGTGATCGATTATAATAACTTAAAAAGACAGACAGGCTTAAATCGTTTTCTCACTCGATCAGCGCAATAAAGTTTGGGTCTAACTCAAATCCTTCTGGATGTTGCATGCATTCGCGTAAACTTAACATGCGCTGGTATCACAGGTGGGGTACGGTAAGACAATGTGTATTCTTATTAAAGCAGTTTTTATTGCGTGTGTGTGTCATTTTTAGCATTTCAAAGGATAGTCATCAGAAAACGCTCCCAAATCAGATTGTCAAGTCCTGCAAACCACACAGAAAAAAAGTACCTTATAACTTGCTATGTCTCTATCATATTGCTCAAAATACGGCTATTGACCAATTCAAAGGTCTGGACCGATTTGATTATTGTCACCCATCTATTATTCTATTATGTTGTAAAACGTTCGTTGCATCGTAAAATTTGGAACAGAAAACTAAAACCTTGCATAAACATTCTTATGTGATTGTTGCGAATTAACTTTGAAAATGGACGCGCTTAACAGCCAGAAAAAATAACGTGCAAGCAAGCAAACAATAGTTGCTATTGTTTTAAAAGGTAGCATAAACATTTACGGGGGGGGGGGGGGGGGACCATTCAAAATATATCAACGAGATGTGTGATTTGGCTAAAAATAGCTTCCGATGGAAAATATAAGAGAGAGAGAGAGAGACTGAGAGAGAAGAGAGAGGAGGGAGAAGTAGATGTGAAACCTGGTACAAGTGTTTCGTAAAGCGACCTTTAAAAAAAGAACCAACAATATACGTCAGATTGATTAAGACTGCTATTCCTTCCATTCGCTGTTAATGAATGATTTCAACAGTCGGGTGGGATGATACCAAAGATTCGCCCAAACCGAAATGTAACCTATTTTACTTGTTTCACGTTAATTTCGATCGATTTTATAAACATTGTTTTTTCACGTCAATAAGCATTGATTGTTCAGGGTAAGCGGACCAGTAATGCGAGCAAATATGCACAATTCATAGGAAGATGAAATAATGCATAACCGGCAGAAATTTTTTTTTCGTTTTTTCGTTTTTTTACAATGAAGCATCTTTTGTATTGCTTTTTCCCCCTTTTGTTTTAAATTTCAAAACGTCTCACTCTTATGATTCTTATAAAATGTTTAAAAATTTCTATTGCTCGCTCATTTTTGTTAAACCCATTTTTCAATGGAAATACAAATACATTAGTAATTTAGATCCGCAACTTGACACAAATTTGATGCGTTCAACGTTATATTGAGTTAAATATGAACTCTGCTAAGCATCAACAAAGTTGTTTGACAAAAGGACTAACGACATGAAAATCGAAAGTTAAACAATGAAATCATTATTATTTCAGCTATGTAGGTTTGTTGTACAACTGAATATATATATGTTTACTCATACAGGTTAAGAAAACTAGTAGCTTATTTACATTCGTTAGTCAAGGTTAGGGATGCCAATACATTTTACATACTATTCAATCACCTAAATACACATAATATATGTCTATATACAGAATACATTCTTAAGGAATGGTAAATAATTGATCTGGTGTGGGTCAACCATCCGTTTATACGTTAGCCTGGCTTCCTTGGATGCCAAGCTGAACAAACTCGAGCAGGAGGTCGATCGAGAGCACTTTTATGCTTGATTTTCTTCGAAATGTAGGTAAGATATAAGTCAAGTCTTAATGGCGCGATAGCAAAGTTAGTATATTTTTGCATTGGATTTATAATAATAAAATAAAAGCAAATCTGAACACGTTTTTGTTAATAAATTGCGAGATATTCTTGATAACCATTTAGAAGAAAGAGAAAGAGAGAGAGAGAGAGAGAGAGAGAGAGAAAGAGAGAAAGAGAAAGAGAGAAAGAGATCTGGCATACATACTTATTAGAGATATTAGAGATGTGATAACATAAAAGAGTTATATTCGATTTATGCCGATTTGTGCTTTTTATTGTAAACCAACATATGGGAAATAACCATAATAACCGATGTATCAACAGGCTAATTGGGAAAACTTTTCATGGGAATTTCTTAATGATTGCTCAATATTTATATAACGTTTTTTATCATAGATTTCAATTTATTTTTCGTATTTTAATTTAGAGTATCCTCTTCACAATTTAACAGAGCTCTGTTACATCATATTTGTTCCCTTAAAATAATTTACATTTTCCTCCTAAGCCGAGAGAGACAGGTTTGAAAACAAATCAAGCAGAAGTAGAATAATAGAATGGAACAAAATCGAATGTGGTTGCACTTTTATTTTAACAGGTGTTTTAACACATGCTTCAAAACTATTTTTTCCGAAAAACAGTGGGGGGAATCACTAGCTTGCGCTTTGGCATTCAGTCGCTTTTGCGAAGACAATTATAGCTACTGAAAGCCGACCCTTAGATAACGTACACCGTTTCGCCCAATTCTTTTTTTTATTTATATTTGTAATAAAAAAATGAATTTTTGCGTTAAACACCTTATTATTATTTGGCAGTAGAATAGTAGAAATTAGCTTTTTATTATTATAGAAGGGCTTATTTTTCACGAGCATTCTCGTTTTTAGTCTTGAGATCAGAAAAATACACCTACGTAGTCGAAATATGGTACGATTCATTTCTATGTTAAATTGTTATTGCGGTTCAATTCTTACTGGGAAGTCCTAAAAATTAGATCGTTTTGCCATATAAAGGCTCAACTTTCATAGAAACTGTTATATGCGAAGTCGCTCAGAACATCCCTCTCCCCGATCCAAATTTTTGACAACAATATTTAATGTCGAATTATTATTACTCTGCGATTTTTGTCGAGAAATGCGGAAAATTGCAAATTTTTTTTTAACATAACGAAAGAGAGTGGTCATATAAAGCCTGGAAACTATTTCAAAAAGTGCGATCTTGAGCTTTAACCAAAATAATAAGAAAGAACTGGACAAACAACAGACCGACAGACATGCTTCAGTTAATTTAGAAAATGATTTTGAAATGATCGCAGATTGATAACCAAAGATGAATTTATCTTAAAGCTTTTCGGATGTTCCATACATTCGCATGAACTTGATATACCCCACACAACAAGTGGTTTCGGCTGTGCTAACTCGCCCTACAATATAAACATTACAAATTGGTTATCACGGACTTTCATTCATTACTAACTACTTCAATACACAATAAGAACATAGCAACTAAAATTCTTATGTTTCCATATAAAAACTTTTTCCTTTGCACGTGAAGTAAACTTCTTCTTTTCTCCTTAAATGCTACATGCATTTAAAACTTGTAAAATTACTAGAGTGGAACACAGCCCGCCATTAAATACCCGACACTGCTTCATTTAACGAGTTTTCAAAATGAGGTGTCATATGGCAACCGATCGAAAGAGTGTGTATATCAAATTTTACCAAAATATCCTATCCCGGCTTGTATATTGAACACAGGAGGACAAGACGGACAGACAGGCAGACAAGTATAATAAAAAAATGGATCTATATCAAGTCCTTCTGGATGCCGCGTACATCCGGGCAAATTCAATATACCCTTGTACCGTAAGTGATGCAGCGTATAATAATAATATGGAATCAAAACGTTTTGACAAATT
>CCAG010015203.1:0-39756 GCA_001077435.1 Glossina morsitans morsitans
TCTCGCCCGTTTTAAAATATATAGATATATAAGTGTCAAAAAAGTATCGGGAATATCCTATTTCATCGCCAAATCTTTTAAGTCGTCTGCGTATTAGTTCGCTTACAACATTAAATTTTATGTTGTGCTGGCTGCAGATGAACTCGTATATAAAACAAAGGGATGTCTTTTAAATTTTTTCATGTCACAGCAAAAATTACGAAACAAATCTGTGGGAGAGCGTACTTAAATTTTCGATCAGATAAAAGGTATTACGAATTATTAAAAAGCAATTCGGGAAGATCTATAAATTGCTCGAATATTTGCGTCCGCTTTAGTCGTATCATTAACGTCAGACAATGACGAAAGCCTGAAAATTGTTAATAGCTAGTAGCCCTTATATGTCTCATAATAATTGAGTGTGTGGTCTCTCATCACGAAATTATTATTGCTTTGATTACAAAACACGCGCTGCAATTGCTCTTCTTGGCACGAGATCACTTTTCATATTTCTCACTTCGGCCTGCATAGGCCGAGTGGTTACGGAACAAGACAATGTTCGTGGATTTAAATCGCAAGTGGAATAGAGTTTTCAGTAAAGGCGAGAGAGAGTTTTAGACGCTAAGACATTTTAACACTTTAGTCTTAAAATTTATTTCTTTGTCTAAATAAATAACAATAATATTTTCCTGATAATTGAAATGATCACTTCGCGGAAGATGATTCGAGGCCATAAAAGTAAATTCAAAAAATGTAAGGTCAGTTGAGCTCGAAAAATTCTTCGACGGTCGAATTAAGCCTTTTGCCAAGGACACAATATAAATAAATTAAATATGTTTTGTTTTTGAAAATTCCCATTACTTTTTTGACGGCATATTTAAACAAAATCAACGACAAAAGGTTCAAATAAAATGTTTACAAAATATAATGATAAAATATTTGCAAAATTGAAAGTTGTTGGCTTCGAGTGGAAAGGATAAGAAAGAGAGCGAGAGAGAGAGAGAGAGCTAGCTCTTCATCTACCCCTTTTTAACAACTGCCAATGCAAATAAGTTATAAGATTTAAATATGTATATATGTAAAAAAACAGAAAAAAAAAAACAAAAAGAGGAAAAGAGGAAAGAGGAAAAGAAGAAATCATTGCACTCCACTAAGCTTTTACTTATTCTCGTTTTTTTCCTTAATACAACTCTTAAGAAGATTTTCTTGATTCGTTTTCTTTGCCCCCCCGCTCCTTCGCCCATCTGTAAAGGAATCGTACCCGAAAAATAAGCATTGAATGATAAAAACAAACGAAATTCTTAAGTATACTTATACTTGAGAGTGTATTGTAAATGACAAGAAGCGGCGCGTGCCATTAATATCGTATTATGAATAAAAGAAGAGATTTATGTCTGTGCGTTTGCTAGCGTATATGTTTGCTTGTATAGAAGAGTGAGTGCTTTCGGTTTTGATAGATACATTTTTATTATGTTGGATATAATTTATAATTTTTTTTTCTCGAATAAATTTCTCCCCAAATGAATAACCAACAATTTTAATGATATAACTCAGTCGGAAAATTTTCATTTATTTTATTTACATTATGAGCAGAAGAGAGTCTACATATATCTGCATAGCGTTTGCAACATCTGATTGTATATATATATATATATATTTATATATATAAGGATTCTGAAGATCTAAAATACAGATATTTTGAGTGACAGATGGACTTAAGTCAGATTAGTAGTGCCCTCGCCCCCGCTTGCTCATAGATATCACAATATTTTCAAGTTTTTTCTTTCACTTATAAATTAAAAGCGAGTTGAAAAATCTCAAAGACCCGATTGGAGGCTCTAGTGGATCTATTTCTCTAAAAATTTTACATTTTTTTTTCTTTTAAATAATTATCTACAAGTTCTATTTATATAAACTAAACTATGCCTATAGCATAGATATTTTTGTTACTGGCTTGAGATTCTCTAGCTTAGTTCACCATCGTCTCTCTCTCTCTCTCTCTCTCTTTATTTTGGGGAAATTTATTGAGATATTTTAATAAAATTTATTACAAAAAAAAAACAAAAAAAATCTAGATTTTAGGAAGTCGAAGTATATATTTTGGTTTGAAACTTGAAACTTCTAAAATTAATTCGCTAATAACTTATGAATTGCAACAGATATCATTCAAAAGATTCTTTGTAAAATTTCCTTTTAAAGGAAGTAGTCATGAACTAATGCAGTTCGTAACCATTTCTTAATTAAGCAGTAATATGAACGATTCTTATTGGGGTTGGGATGTTAGTTGTTAGGCATCTAAGATTCGCTTGTCCGCACCGTTGTAAGAGACGATGGCTACGCCCCAGCCGAACCAAATTTTTTATACCAATTTAGAATATTGAACTACTATTGCACGGTGAGTTTTGTCGAGGCATTTTTAATATTACAATTTTTTTCTATAAGCGGATCCTTCTTGGGTCAAATCACATTTCATCAAAATCTCCCAATAATTTTGATCTTTGGGTTGAACTCAAAATTACATAGACAGTCATCAGACGGACGGCCAGACAAACAGACAAATTTAAGTTTAAAAGACTCCGAATCGATCGGTATAATAAAAGGTGGGTCTATTTTAAGGCCTTCTGGGCGTTATATATATGTCCGCAAAAACTGTACCACAAGTGATGTAAGGTATAATGATAGGGTCGGGCCTTTTTTTAATCCATTATTGAAATTAATACGTGGAAAAAAGATTTCATTTTATTGTATTCTTGCCACTATTAACTATTGGCGACTGAAATCTTGCAAACCCTTTCTGTTCAAGCAATAAAAAGTGACAAATAATTATTTACTTGGAATTAATTCGATTCGCTTTACGCGATTACTATCTAATTAACGGCAAGTTCAGTGTTACATGCCTGGCCGTCACAGACACGAATTGTGACTCAGCTTAGCGTTATTGGTCCGATTACAAGTATACATAGAGACAGACATACAATAAATACGTAACCTTTGCAATACATAAACAATAAACCTACGATAGTGATTAGGAAAGTATTTGATGGACTTATAACTTGAAAATTGTGTGTACTTTTGTGCGACTACATTGAAGAAATCTAGAAGATGAAGTTCTTTAATTTTCTCATAAATTGTTATGAAAGTTTAAAAATTAGAAATTCTTAAATTCATATTCAATTTGATGAAACAATTATGTTGTGTATTATGCAGTGTCTGTTTATTTTCTCGTTCACTTCAGTTGATAAACTGGATAAGTCTTGGATATTTTCGATTATGTTAATGTTTGAGTCACTGTGTGCATATTATTATGCCTTGGATCAGCTATATAAAAATGCATTACTTATGATGATAGCATATTTTCTGTCGTACATGCGTAAGAACCATGATAAACATAATTCTGTAACGAAATCCTTACAGAAGTCGTCCACAATTGTTTCTGCCTCTACGTATTTACGACAAGTGTTCGAATAACTTCACTGTAAAGATCGATACGTTGGATTACGGCTTTGCCTACGCTTATAAAGCGCTTTTTCATAAAACAATAAACTGTTCTCTGAAGAAATACCAATTGAAACGAGAGAAACAAATTGATGAGAAAGAGAGTGAGAGGATAAGAAGTTTAAATATTTCTCTTTATCTCTCATAGCAGTTGCTATTGTGAAAATTGAGTTTGTGGCATTGTGTGGTGTTAAGAAAATCTTATCGGTATGTAAATACTTTCTAACGCCTAACATAAATATTTTGAAAACATTTTTATACCCACCACTGTAAGATGTTCAGATCATTTTGTTTTTTTCCAAAATATATGCAACACCCAAAAGGAAGCTTCAGAGACCATATAAAGTATATATATTCTTGATCAGCGTGAAATTCGCAATTGATATAGACATGTCTGTCCATCTGTGTGATGTGGTCTCCTGGTCGCAAAAATGAAGATATCAAGATCAAGTTTGGTAGAAACATTAGTATTTCAAACGGGGTCAAATCGATCAAAGGAAACGCTCGCAACCGGAAACCGGAAACTGAAAGCTTCTCTGTTGCTTTTAGGGGTTTTTTGCTCATTACCCATAAAAAAGTTGAAGTGAATTTTTCTAAATTTATTTTATATTCAATAGCGAAAAAGCTTGGTCACGCCCACACACATACAAAGTCATAAGCGATTAAATTTATTCATTTTTTCACTTATTATTCACAAAGTAGGCAAATCATCCTTCACTCGAACAGTGAAGTAATCAAATGCTAATTTTTTTCATTGCTTTCATTATAAATGAAACCCATTAGGAATTCATTTGAAGTTTTTAACACTGATCTAGTAAGTAAGTAACTTGCAATAGCAATTTCATTGTAAACGGAACGCGATAACGTCAATGGTGGGGATAAATGTCGGTGCGTATATATATAAGTTTTGGTCGTAGTCGAATATAATTTTTTTCTTTTTCTTTTTCGTGGGTTTTGTTCTTGAAAATTATTTACCCATCGATCGCTTTGTTTTTCCTATGGCCTATGGTACAAATATAAATAATAGTTTTGATGGTTAAACAATCAATAGACAGCTTAACTAATGTATTTATTATGTTTATTGCTTTTTCAATGAAGAAGAGGAAAATTAAAGAGAAAGGAAAAAGCATATGAAAAAGATGAGACACAAAATTTTAATGAAATGAAACGCGTTTTCATCTAAAAGGTTTTTATTCATTTCTTGTTTTCTTCTTAATTGAAAAACATTCATTTTTAGTCTCCTTATAATTAGCATTTCTTTCTTTCTCTCTCTCTTTCTCTCCCTCTCCCTGTTACGTTTCTTTGCACACAACGTTTTATTAACTCATGCATAAGCGATTTCACCCCATTTCGTTTCTCGTACATCTGTGATGTCAATCTAAAGAGCAGAACTCTTTATAAACATACGTTTACCATCTTAGCTCAACATTCCAAAAAAAAATAAACATACGTTTAGACAGTCCCCTCCTCCAAACTTGTGCTAGGGAAAAGTTTTTCTTTCTTCCTTTTTCATTTAAATTCATGTATACCTTTGCCTTTCCTGATGAACAAGAACTGGATGGATGGGTGATATTTTGTTTAACGTTTCTTTTCCTGCTTACTGTAGAAATTTAATGGTTTAACGAATGGAAAGAATATCATTTTTAAGGTTCATCCGTTTTGTCGTCTCAAGTCTACTCTGCGTTTCCTTTTTCAATTATTTGTATCCCTTTTTTTTTGTTGTTGCTATTTTCTTATTTAATTTTGTTTTCATGAAACAAAAGATTCTTCTTGCCTTTTGTTATATAATAATAAAGTAAAAAGGAAAAGTTTAGAGAGCTGTGCTTTTAATTAAAAATAAGAAGAAAGTTAATATGATGTGATACATGGCAGGCAACTGGTGTTTTGTCGAGAAATTATCTTATGCCCGGTCTCTGCTGGCTTTTAAATTAAAGTGATTTAACAAAACTTTACGATTCCCTAGGGCTTGAAATTAAACTGAAACTAAACTGGGACTGCAATTATTATTAATACCATAAATAAAAAGAGATGAAAGGCAAACAATTTTAATTCTTGATGAAATTCTTGGCGGAAGTATTGTTTACCACGCATACGCGCAGGGACATATTAAATGCATCATTGTGTTTGTTGTATAATTCATAAATAAAAAGGTGCGGATTTGAGAAACCAGTATGTGGTCATAAGATGGAAACGTGTTGACACAGGAGCAATTGCGGATAGAATTTTTTCTTTTTTCGCAAAACGAAAGTCGTTGTTACAATATATCTCTTGTGGGAATCAAAAGCAAAAATTTACTTTGAGGATTTAAGAAGCATCACGTCCATCAACCGTTGGCAGGAAGACATTGCTCTCTGTTTCGTGGGACCTAAAAGAAGTGATCTATTACGAGTGGTTAAAGCCTTTTAAAACATGTATCGTAATACCATACGCTATTAATAACAATTGATCGATTGGAACCGTTCGCTTAATGAATTCCAATCAAGATACATTTTCGATACGTTCGGAAGCAGTCAACTGGAAAGCGCTAGCTTATGCAATCTACTCACCAAACTTCGACTTCTTCTCATTACCAATTTGTTTGCATCGACGAGGTAAATAGCTGCTGAACAAGGCTTGGTTGCTTACAAAAATATATGAAAATGGCTTGATGACTGGTCGTCTCAAAGCAAACAACAATACTTCGAATGAAATACTTTTTTATCATTTCCGCACAATAAACGTTTATTTTCTTCACAGAATTTCCAGTTTCGTATTTACATATCTGCTATATACATATGTAGCGAGATGAAGTTTTTAGTGATAGTCAAAAAATTATTTAAAGATTGTTATAAATTTTTAATTCCAATGGAATATATCTTTACAAAAAAAAAAAAAGAAAGTAGGAAAATTATATTCGGCTATGACGGAACTTTTTATACCCAGCACCGTTATCCTAAACAAGACAAAAAAAGTAAAAGAACTAAATTTTCATGCTCTATAATGCGAGGCGGGCGCATTTGGTCTCTTCTATTTTCAAAATAAACGTTTTTGTCGTAGAGGCATGTGGGCGTTGTAGGCGTGTCTTTTGAAAAGTTTAGTAAAATTCCAAATTCCTTTGCAAATTTTTAGGCGATATCTTCATTTTCGCTAAGGGGAGATGAGGACAAACGCAGACAGATGGACATACGAATAGGTTGTAATATTTACTAATAGGATTCTTTTTGTGCAGTCTCTTAGCAGCAACTATCGCAGCCGAATACGAATACGGTATTAAATGCTTTTAACTGACCTATTTACTAAACGGTTAATGGTGAGGCTACATTTTTACCGACTTTAATAATATCTTTAACTAACCTACCATATCGTGAATTGATCCATACAGCGAGTTAAATTAGTTGGGAATCTTAATTTTTTTTGTTCTTTTGCGTTTCATTGGAAAGTGAACTTGAATTGCTAGACATTTGTTCTTCAATTGTTTGCCTCATGGGAGGCTTATAACAATCGGAAATTCCATCTGCATGTTTTTGATAATGATTTAGATAATTGAATTGAAAAAAATTTTCCTTTTGCAAGCTTTTGTTGAAGAGATAGCAAAAATATTAAAACATAACCTAAAAAAACCAAACAAAGATGAGATGCTTCGTTGAACACATTATATAGAGTATGGCGGCGTGAATATAGTTGGGTTGATTCCTAGCATCTGCAGCGAGCAGTAAGATGATTGTTTTTTTTTTTGAAATTTTTTACCTTTTTTGCACATTTTTATTATTTCGAGAATTCCAAGCATTTTTCTTGAATCTTGAAATCTTGAAAAAATATAAAATCGCGGAGATTGAAAAAGTTCACTACAGTAAAAGTTTCATTTATAAGGCCATAGTGTTGCACTTGTAATTTTAAATGCGTTTCGTAAGCATATGGTCAATCATCAAATCGTTGTCCGTGTCGATGGGTCGCTAAGTATTCCAATCTACAATTCTGATCAAATAGTTAGCGTTTCTTTTCTCTGATTACTGATCGACTTCCACAGGTAAAAATGATAAACTGTTGCAGTTCGAATTGGAAGTTCTGCCACACCCAGCGTATTCGCCAAATATGGAAAGTTCTGAATATCATTTGTCCAGATCGATGCAGGATGTCATGGCTGGCACGCAGCTTCGCAAAATTGAAGAAGTGCGAGAATGGTTCGCTGATTGGATCGCTGCCAAACCAATATAAGTTTTTTCGACATGATATTGCCGATGTTGCCGAAGAGATTGCAAAATGTTGTAGAAATAGATGGGAACTATTTTGATTACTATATATATTACCCCAATTACCAATACCATAACAAATGCCTCTTTCAAGTGGGAAAGTGATTAAAATTCTTGCAAATACCTAATAATATTTATGTACGTGCACGCATATGTTCAAGCAAGAAAACACACACACACACACAAATACATACACGCACACGTCTAATCAGATAAAATAATGGATCGTAAAAAGCGTGCGACAGACTTTAAAAATACCATCCAAATTGATGGGGTATAAGGGCACTAGTCATGTATAGCGTCTTTAAAGTCCTTTTTTTTTTAATAAAGTATTTACTGGATTTTCTTTCCTTTTTTTTTGGCAATTTGCTTTTAATAACAATATCAAGAAAACTTGTAGTAAAACACACAACGAAACGCAAATGTCAAAAGTGTGTTACACAACAACAAGAACACATCAGACAATAAATTGACATTTCTCTTAATAATATGACAAAAACAGATATGAAAAAAATAAATACATAAATAAAACAAAAAATTGACAATTTTGCAGAGAGAAAGAACGAAACACGAAGAAAAACTTTTGATAATATTATAATAAGACACACATTTGCTTCTAGTGAAATATAAAATTATTTCGAATAAGAATAAGTTAGTGTGAACGAGAGGTTAAGGCGAAAAGGATAGGGGGAGAAAGGGAATAATATTTCCAATATATTGTTATGGTATAAATAATAAAATTTCATATTGTTTTGGGAAAATTCTTTGTATTTTACAAAATTTAATCCCGTTTATTTTCAAGCTTCAAGCTTCAAGCTTTACTATGCACTTGAAATGTTGTTTCGTTGTTGTTTAGTTTCTTACATTTTATACCTTAAAACTGCAGCTGTAGTTGTTAAGCACCAAGGGAAAGACAAAACGTAATAATGAAAATCAAAGGCAGGAGGGGGCCGAGGGTGGAAAGAAGGAATTAAATCCGTCCACATTCATATAACAATTGTTTGCAAAAATGTCATATTTTATATTTCTTTACTTTTCCATTATATATATATATATATATAAATTTTTTTCAGGAAGAACCACTAACATTTCCATTATCGTTGAACGTTTCAAATGATGTTGTTTAACACTTGAGAGTATTGTGTTTGCGAAAACTCCTATTTTCATGCTTTTACTCTTTAAAATGTTTCTTTTTAATATTTAACAGTTAAATACACTGAGAGAAAGTTTACGTAACATCGACGTAAGAGAAGATTATCTCTGTAATGCGATGCATTGTAATCTTGTATTAAAAATATAATCTGTTATTATTATGTTAAAATAAATTATGTAAGACAATCCAGTTAATGTTAAAGGAAAGAAAACAAAGTAAACTGAAAGAATAAAGGAAAGTATGGAACAGAAATATCGAAGAAAGAAAGATAACCTCAAATAAGTCAATTGGAAAATCCCCACCCCCCTCCCCTCACCAAAAAAAAAAAAAGAAAAAAAGGGAAAAAATAGAAGGAACAACTTGTCTCCATATAGCGTCATGCCGTAAATAGACTACTTAGCTAAGCTGTTAAACCGCAGTAAATTTTCAAAAAAAATCAAATTTTTTTTTTGCTTATTAATGCGTGCTTAGGACCTGCTAGAATGTGCGGAAAAAATTTCATTACCGGCAAAAAATGTTTTCGTTGAAAATTTGAAGCTACCTTCCAAACGCTACGACAAGCATGCTTGTCGTGGAGCTGAGAAGTGGCAGCTTAATGTCTTCCCTATTGAAATGCTCTCTCCTGCCTTTGGAAAAGCTTTCTATTCATTTAAAAAAATTTCCAAAAAAAAAAAACAATAACAATACCTTAGTACAGTTGCGTCAACCTTCAAATAGATATGAGATTGAGAGCGATTCCGAAGTTTTCATTGCTTCTATCAAGAAATTAAAAGTTTTGGGAAAAGGTTTTTGAACTTTTGCAGTTTATTTATGGACTCATCTATAGAATTATATTATATTTTTTGTCATTGTTTCCATCCTTTCGCAAAGTGCATAAAGTGTAAACCGTGCGCTTGTATCTTCGAAATAGTTGTAGCAAAAAAAGGCACTTTCCGAGCAACAAACTCGTCGAGGAACAAGAACGTAAAAGGAATACTTGAAAGTGGAAGATAGGCTTTTTGATCCTGGAATTACAGTAACAATAAATTTGTCATGCCTCTAATGCATTCTAAAACTGTACACTCGTTTCTCTTGAAATATGATTTTTGAAAACGGCACGCACTCAAAACTCAAATAATTTTCATTTATTTCGTTCGAACTTTTTTGCAGTATTCTTAAAGCAACATTCTCTAAACAATGTACGTCGACTTTTTTCGATAAATCAATTTCGAAATTTTTTGTCAATAAGAGAGTGCCTGGGTTTTTGGTCAAAAATTGCACTTTTCACCCAAAACACACGCCATTTATACAAAAATCAATATTTCTAAAAACCTTTACCGTCTTGCTCTAGATGTAGAGATAAAATTTAAATTCAAATTTGGACCAGTTATGTGCCTGTGTTCCGCAGAGTCTGCGGAATGGCTGCGGTGTTGCCATTTTTCAATGTTTTTGCAAAATGTTTTTTTTTCTTCCCTAATAGTCCAACATACGCTTAATAATCTCCCCAATTATTATTGTTCTACCACCTTTCCTTCTATCCCGTCAAAAAATCGTCGAAAAAAAAAAAAACTCGCTTTCTATAAAATTATATTTTGACTTTAGCATGATGATAAATGCAATAATTTAGCCACGCATCCATATTGAAAGTAATACGATGAGTAAATATTTTACGGATAATTTTCTTTTAGATTTTCTTAAGTGTTTTCAACGACGAATTCATTTCACAGTACACAAAAACCAAACTTGGATGAATGGACGGTGGGACATACCTAAACAATAGTTATATGAAGAGGATAATTTTTTACTTCCAATGCTATTGTTAGAAGCATATAAGTTTTGTGGTATGCTTATTGCGAACGAAAACGAATTTTATGGAAGGTTGCGTCACGTTAAAGTTTTGCAAATTTATTTTTCTATTGTTTCATTGCTGATTTAGTTGCGCGCGAGTCTTATTTAACATTTGTATAGCGCTTGTGCAACGAAACAAATTAAAGAAATCACTTATAACTAACTAACTTAACTATTATACTGAGGTAAAATATTCAATGAATAGAATTGAGTTTGCGAGTGTAAACAAAATTATGAGTACGGACGCATAGATGCTAGAGTGTCGCGAAAAAGTTTTTCTTTTTTCTGAAAGTCTTCTGAAATTTAAAAAAAAAAAAAAATCTTATAATTATAGAGATTAGTTTTTCTTTTTGATGATATTTTAATCATCATAGGGGAAAACATTAAATCTCTGGCTTGTACTTTAGTCATGTCTCCAAATACGAATTTCTTTAATCTTTTGACCGACTAAACCTAACTTGGCCTAAATTGCTTTGTCTAAGAAGAGAAAAAACCGAACCGAATATAATCTTTTGTAATTTACTTATGCATTCTTTTTTTTTTTCTCATATTATTATTTTACGTTATGTGTAGTCTGATGGACATTGCGCTCCTAAGATATTTACGTTTACATAGCATGTTACATTAATAAGTTCATAAGTTCGTAATGCATAGAAAAATCATTTAATTTTCGATTTCTTATCGATTTGAGATTTCGATTAACTTTTTCGAAATTATAATAACGATATGAACGATAATATAAAATGATATGATTTTCTGCAAGTGTACCTTAGCAGTGTGAAAAGAAGAAAAGTAAATAGAAGTTTGGCATTTTTTTCTTTTATTTTCTGCTCAAGTTTTTTCAACAATTTTTTTTTTATTTATTTATTTATTTATTTATTTTTTTTTTTGCATGAAACATAAGAAATTATGACAAAAAGTGCATTCAAGTGTAAAGTAAACATGACGCGTCGTTACGACAATAACAATGACAATAGCAATAGCAAAAAATAAAACTTTTAAAGGGCTACAAATAGATTCATTCATAAACGTGTTACATTACAAATCATAAATTAGAAGACCGAGGAGGCGTTCGGTCAACACACAAAATTTGTTATATTTTTAAACATTTCTTCTCGGAGAACGAAAATAAAACGGATCTTAACTAACCACCGAATGGTCGTGGCTTCAAATTTCAAATGCGGTTGATTTCTTAATAAAACCGATAGCCTTAGATGCTAGTTTTACAATTTATAATAATAATAATAATAATAATAATAATAATAATAATAACACTAAAATGTGATTTTAATGTTTTTTCTCAAAACAAAAAATCGTTTTGAGCCTCTCTCGTAAAAGGCAAAAGCAAAGTTAAATATGCGAAAATCGTTAAATCTTTAATTAATCATAAGCTTATTTAATATAGCGACAGATAAAATGTTGCGACATTCGCTCCTGTATACACTATTATGTTCATGTTTGGAGGATTGGCCGATATCATTGTATTTCACGTATCTATACAATAATAAGTACCGTCGACTCTTAAAAGTATACATATTTTTGCTTAACTTGGAATTTCATGTCTTCATATATGCAGTCTATCCAAATTCTTTTGTTAAAATCTTCAACATTTTGTCCGATATATTCCCATTTTTATACCCAGCACCGAAGGAGGGCGGAGTGTATTCATTTTGTCAGAACGTTTGCAACGCCCAAAGAACCCACAGAAAGTATATATATTCCTCGAATTTCGATTTAGACGTGTCTGTCTTTCCGTCTATGTAATATTCTTCTCCTGACCGTAAAAATAAAGCTATTCATTTCAAATTTGGTGAAAATATTGGACGTTCTTGCACGCAAATTGGTAGCTAAAAGGGGCCAAATCGATCGAAGAACACCCCTACAGCATTACGTAAAATTCTCTCTTTTGCTCGTTAACTATAGCAAATAAACCTACATTTGAACGTGCGTTCTATGGGCGATGCTGTAGTAACTCTATAAAAATGCAAACAATTGACCACGCCCATTCATAAATGTAGAGTATGAGAATTTCGTTTTTTTTTCTTTTTTTTTTTAACAACTCGCCGATGGGTGTAAAAGATTCGCTCGCAGCTAAATATAATTTTCTTACTTGTTAGAAATAGGAGACAGGAGTGTTGCTACAACTTCTAAATATCTTCGTCTCATTAACTATTCGCAGAAGATTTTGGTATTTAAATTATGCTAAAGCTGGCTCGCCCTCAATTAACAAAGTATTCCAATTTTAATATAAGAGGACGAGTCAGTAGGTAGGTGCATTCACTGTCTATTATTAATTAATTTATTTATTTGTTTCAAGTCAATTTTCTTATCGTTCATATCGGGATTCCTGCTATCAGCACAAAGAAAAAGAATGTTTTTGATGTGATTGGTAAACAGAGATTATGTGCGTGCTGTCTTTTATTTGTTTTTTGATGATCACCCCGCAAGCATATTCACGTGAATATCAACAGCTATCCAGGTAACTGATGAAAGTCCAAAAACTAAAGAATTCAGTCCACGATCTCCACGTCTGTCCACAATTGCTTGCTTAAAAGTTTTTTCAAAACAAATCGTGATCAGTTCTTTACTCGAGTCGATTACTTATCGACTCTTTTTCCGGGTAATAATTGAGTAGCGACCCTTATGAGCTATAAAGATTTGTAATTATTTGTTTTCTGAATGAAAGTTGGCTCTTAAAATTTCTTCTCTTTCAACATAGGGGATGATTATCTTGCGTTTTTATACCCTACACTACGTATGTGTTATGGATATGTTAAGTTTGTACGGATGCAGAAATGGTTAAAATATAACTCTACTTTTTATTATTATACCAACCATTGATTCAGAATCATTTTCTGAACTATTTTTGGAATTGATTTAAGCACGTCTGTCCGTCTATCTATCTATTGTCCATCTATATATTTTTGCGTTTTTAGATGATACCTTGATAAAATTTGGTACATTGACAGGCTTTGGCCCAACGACGATCACTATTGAAAATGATCTGGATCGGATTATATAAACCTTTATTGCGAAGAGGTTGAAAATTTCTGATTTTTAATATAAGTTTGAAAAAAAAAAATTATATTTGGTGTAGGTTACTTTTTTGAACCCGCTTCATATAAAAATTTTCGTAAAAACAAAGCCTTATATCGTAATAAGATCTTAGTGTTAGTGTTTAATGATGAAAATTGATACAAGTCAGTGATTGAACATATAAACTTATAACGCAAAGTTTGAATTACATAGTTCGACTATTTCTGGTTTTCTTAAAAAGCAACCCTGATATCACGATAAATCACGAAGATTGGCGAAAAAGCATGTTAGCATTTACCCTCGTATAAAATAGATATGCGCAATGTTTGGAATTAATTCTACTACTATTGTAATTCAAATTGATCCTCAATTACGTTCGTTAGTGGATTTGTTCAAATCATAATGCGTGGCATCTTTTTGCCTTGCAATCTGAAGATTGAAAATAAAATTTACCATGAGGCGATTGTGTCACAAATGCAGTTGGATTATAAGTCACTGCAGTGGATGTTGGCCTTAAATGTTTTACCTTAAATCTAAACAAAAAGAATAAAAGAAGAAGCATTTAATTGAAATTTATTGATCTATGATTCATTTCAAACTTCTGCTATAGGTTTTCCGAAGGTGAACTACAAAGTCTTCTTATGTTATTAAGTAACGCAATATATAGTTAGGGCGAGAAACGTGTTACTAATTACTAATGTCTTGTACAGTGTTGGTTGGATATGGCGATTGCGGGAATCTCCTTCACAGAAGAATTTCATTTACATTGTTGTTTGTGTGACTAAAATCGTTAAAAATTATGGGAATTTTTTCATCAGCAAATCTCAAATGGTAAACCTATCCCGACTATAAGTCAATAAACCTAAAAGCCATGACCCCTACGTTATATAAGGAATTTACTATTTTTTTTTTTTTTTTTTTTTGCCGAATCCCTAATGATTAATATATGATTGGTAATAATAATAATAATAGTAATAATAATAAATTGATTTAATTTACTAGTTAAGCTTACATCGTAAGTTGATCGTGCTGGCGTTATTGGCAACAATTGCGACTGCAGCCATATTTTGTGTAATGTTTTTAAAACTCTGTTTATATATATATTTTTTTTATCTTTGATTTTTTGTTATTTTTATACCTTTTTCAACAAAGGAAAATCACTGTAACGATTCACCCTTTGTAGATGATATTAACGCAAAAACTATAACGCAAAAAATATAATCGAAAAACTTGTTTGCAGTATTTTAATTATCGAACGACCTTTAATGTGATGTTAAAGTTAAAGTCTTCCAGTTAAAATTTGTTCGTTTCGTTTTACTTGAAATGACTAGGTATTCGGTAAAGTTCACTCAGATGGAAACGTTAGAGGACCGATTTTTTTCCCTTTTTTTTTTTTGATACTTTTTAGGGGTGGGTTGGGGGAAGGGGTGGTTTTTCTTCTTTTAACATTTGTGGTAAAAATTTTAATGTTCATATATATGACTAACGTTTGTGGGATATATGAAAAGTTTGAACTTAAGCTTAATAGATTTTGCAGCCGTGTAGGTAAAAGCGGGAGTGTAAATCACTTAATTCTTCCCTTGCGGAGGGTTGAAATTTTACGCAACGGAGAAAATGAACTAAACCAAAATAAAAGCTAAAGCAATTTTATTTACATAGCTATTTAAATCAGTTAAGATATCTGTACGAAGAGTTCATTTACTTTTAACTTTTAATGGGAACGGCTTTGGGATCAGTTTACAAAAACATGAAATTCTATATTTTTGCATACATTTTGTAAATGCATATATATATATATATATATATATATATTTATTGATTTTAGAAAATTGAAACTTACAATCTGCACAGTAGATACTCTTTAAAAACTTGTCTCAAATATGTCTCATTGTCATTCGAAAGGTGAGTAGAAAAGCGCATTCGATTAGTCAAAGCCAAGCAAGCTCGCAATAAATCGAACAAATATAATTTTTTTTTTTTTATCTACTTTTTTTCTATTCTATCTATCGCGTAAATTGAGAAGAATAATAATTTTGTTATTCTGTTGCATTCTTTACAAGAAGGTAAGAAGTATCAAAATTTGTCCGCTAAGGATCTGAATTAAAGATTGCTAGGCTTTGAAGTGTAACGGACATATATTTGTGCTATTAGTTCTGTTCAATCAAAGCAAATTGTTTTCGTGAAAGTTTTAGGTTTGGAAAAAGTCATCCCAAGTTAAGTGCATCTGCATTAGTCGATGACATGGGTAAGCTTTTCGCTAAAAAATTCGTAAGGAAGTCAAGCCAAACTTGGGATCAAAAGGGCGAAACTTATGAGACATGATAGCATCTTCAATTATCTCTTTGTAGGTCAATTTAAAGGTCAACGCTGTTTTTCCCGAAGTGTTAATAATTTTCTCAATTATAAGACTATTTATCCTTAACCTTGACAAAAGTCCAGACAATGAAGGCAGTTTGAGTTAGTGTAACTAAATCGTAGTCAAACGGAATCCAAACGAACAAAAAAAGTAAAAGATCTTTGTCAAATTTTGCTTCTTCTTTTGTACTTTTTTCTTTCTAAGATTTGGACGGATACACGGACATGATTAAGGTGAATTGAAAAGTTAATTGTTGAAAGTTGGACATATTCTAAAGATTGCTGATGATGAGTATTTATATTTGTAAGCGTTGCAAACGGAATTACTGAGCCGGGGACGTTTCGATGGTCGAATGGTGAATCCAAAAACCGGACCAGAGCAGTGATCTTTAATCTGTGCAATGATTCAAATACCAATCAAGAAAGGGACATTAACCCTTCAGGGGGATCTCGAAATTACAATTCAAAATCGAGGCCTTGTTTGTTGTATACCGGACTGATGTTTGCAAATATAGAACTAATGCTTGTCGTTCAGACGATTATCGTATTAAAGGGTAGCAGATAAAAGTTACATTTCAGATCAGGATCGAGCTGATCGATGATTGTCAAATCAAGAAAATCTAATCATGAGGTCAATGCTTTATTGGATAGGCTAGCTGTTAAGAGGTAAGCGGCAAAAATAAAATGCACTGCAAACTTATAACGTAAGTTATTTGTATTCTGATGAACGAGCTCTTAAAAAGGCTTCGACTAATTTCGTTTTTTGTGCAAATGAAAAGTTTATTTTTGACATTTCGCCTTCATCCCCTCCCACCTGTCCCCACGTTATTTGTTTTTTGTTTTGTATGGAGACCCCAACATATACATATATAAATATTTTGATTACACATCATCATTTTTAAGCTAAAAATATAATTTCTACTTTAACACAATTGTTTTGTTTTTTTTTTTTTTTTTAGTTTTTCGTCTCTTTACTCTTTAGTCCGTTTAAGCGTTTGCGATATCCCGTTAAACCGTTATGCACTTAACGAAGGCCAGGCGATAACTAAAAACTCTAGGAATATTTTTCAAGTTGTAATGTTTTCTAAAAGAAGAAAAATTACGCACAACTGACATTATCTCTGTGTATGCTTTTCTATATGTAAAATATATGGAGAAACTCATGAACACACCACCACCAACTCTTGCTTGCTATGAATCGATGGGTATTAGTGGTGTGGAGTATTAGTTGTTTTTGTATTCTTGTATATGATAGCGCGCGGTGGTGTTATTATTCCCAGCTAAATTACGGTTGGTTGGCTGGACGGCTGCCTGGCTGCCTGGCTGCCTGGCTGACTGCCTGAGTGTGCACTTTTCAAAGAAGGCAAAAAATTAGAAAAGCGACAAACAGAAAAAAAAAAAAAACGAACAACAAAAACAAAAATAAACAGAAAAAGAAAATAGAAAACATAGCTACAATGATTAGACTGAAAGAACCGAAAAGTTCCAAAGGGAAATTTATAGATTTTAAAAGGATTTTCAACGAAATTTTCCTTTTTCTCTTTAATAACATTTATAAATAGTTTTAATAAAAATTCAATTTTTTTATCCCTCATTATAAACAATTGAAGTAAGTATACAACTGGTGTGGCTCGGAAGTCCCCATAGAGATTAATCATGAAATTCTATCATCACTTACACAATAGGTCTAATAGGAGTATTTGCAATAGTTAACCTTAAATTGGTTACAGTTTTCTTGCACTTGTCGTTATAAAGGGTGTCCCGAAATAACGCAAGTCTTGCGCAAGATCTTGAGACACGTTATACATTTTCAATTCTAATTTTTTTTTATTGAATCATATGGTATGTTGGACGGGGCTGTGTGTGGAATAACACATCGGGAAAATGGCTTTTATAACCGTGACACGGATCACGGGGTCAACTTTTCTCGCCGAAACAAGAGAGTACACGACCAGAGAATGTCTCATGTAGTGATTGAATTTTCTTACGGGATGCATGGCAGCGTGGCAGCGTGGCAGCGTGGCAGCGTTCAATTATCATCCAATTTAGGCAGAAGGAACTGGCTTATCATAGCGCGACATGGAGCACCAGCAACAGTCAATGCTTGATCAGCTTCATTTTCGAAAATAGTGGTCCGATGATGCGTCCAGCCCACAATGCGCATCAAACAGTATCACATTGTGGATGCATTTATTGTTTCGACAATCACATGTAGGTTCTCTGTACTCCAAACGCGGCAAATTTTGACGATGAACGAAACCATTAAGGGGAAAAGGCGCTTCATCGCTTAGGATCATTTTGCTCGAAAAATCAATATCCGCTTATTGGTGATCAATATTCCATTCAAAGAACTCGGTTCGCTATACATGGTCATTAGACTGCAGTTCTTCGGTCTAATGAACTTTCTAGAACTTTATAAATCTGGCGACGCAGGTCTTTAGTGAGTATACATTCTAGAGAGCTTATATAAATTTGAAATTCTTGTTCACGACGCCGAATTGATGTTTGTGAACGTTCACCAACACTCGTACGCTCTACTTCGATATTAACAATTGGACCAACTAGTCTTTCTCAGTTTTTCAATTATTCCCTGCACAGTTGACGAAACAAAATGTGTATTCTCCACCATATTTTATAGGAAGTTTGCGAACTGTGGCCGTCAAATTTTCATCATATTTTTTTGGAAATATTGTTCAACAATCAAAATGCGTTGCTCCCGCGTGAAATGCTTCATTTTCACTAATCCCAAACTGTCAAGCTGTTTTTCTTCTTTCCCCTTTTGTTTTTTTTTTTTTTTGGTTTGTCAACATTTTATCACACAAATGACGGCACAAACACATTTTGCGTGTATTTTCAGACACCCTAGACATTTGAATAAAAGGAAAGAAATAGGAAGAAAGGCCTGTTAGGAGAAGCCCCATACTATAAGAAATATACATTTGACCGATCACCTTGAGATTCTGAGTTATTGCAGCCAATACAAGAAATGTAGGTGAACACCCTATAAGACGCACCCCACAATAGCAAAATATATTTTGATTTTTATGTTATCTTTCTGTTATAGTTAGATCCGTCATATCGGAACATAATATATAATATGTCACGCTTTAAAAAGTGGCCCAATGAAACAGTGGATTTGAATGAATATAGAAAGTCCTACTGAAAATGGAACTCGAGTTATCTATCCATCTTTCAAAAAACGATCCTTTCTTTTTTTAATTTTCATTTTCGATTTGTTATTCCCTTTAACAAAAATGTATTGCACATACTTTTAGGCGCCATCGTCGCATGATGATTCATTTGATGTAATTTTCATTTATTTATCATCTGATGTATGTTTAGTGAAATGTTTGGAGATTTCCGGAAAAGAAGAAAAAAAAAAAAAAAAAAAAAAAAGAAGAAAGAAAAAATGCTGCAGATCTCATAAAAAAAAAAAAGAAGCAATTTTTCTTGTTGTTCACTCACTACTATCAACTGTCATGTACAAATGGCTAACAATGACATGTACACACTTAGATACATGTGTCTTGTATGTCGTGGGGGTAGAGAATGAAAAATTCGCCAACATCACGAACAACCAAGAGCAACAACATCATTATTTATGCGAGTTTTTCATATAGCATATGGGATTTGCTGTTGATTCTTAAGCTCTTCACTCTTCGCTCTTCGCTCTTATGCTTTTATTTTTAATCTATTTATGCGTGTTTATCCCGCTGTCACTATTTGTTTATTTGTTTGCTTGTATAGGTGAAGAGCGTCTTGTCTTCAAAGATTTTTCCTATATGTTTATTTATTTGTTTAAAAAAAAAAAAAAAAAATTCAAAAACACTATAGAAGCAATAAGAGTAAGTAATAAAAAAAATCTTTTTAGAAAAATTATAAAAATATTTCAAAATTTTGCGCGTTGTGCGTTTCTTTCTGTCCTTTTTTTTCTTTATTACGCATTTATATATAATGTCTGATACAAGGCAGACGCCTAGACTGGATGTCGGCCAATTGCTTAAAGTCTGCATATTAGACATAACATTATCATTATTGATACATGACACGGCGTCTAAGTGTTGCAAAAGAATATATTAATGAATGGTTACTATGAGGGAATGTTTTTCCCTTATCTTTAAATGGTTAATCAACAGTATTTCAAAGCAACAAAATTATTATTAATAATAATAATAATAATAATAATAATAAGTAAGAAATATTTTATTCGACTCTGGTTGAATATGTTTCTAATCACCAGCTTTCTGTTTGAAAAAAGTCGAAGGAAAGACGTACAAAAAGTAAAGCTCTATGGCATAATGCACTGATTAGGCATGGCCAAGTTCCTCCATTTTTGTACGATCACTCGCTTGGAAATTTTTATCATTGTAGTTTATAAGCAGGAAGGAAAAAACTCTCTTTGAAAATAGAAGTACGCTCAGTATAGAGGCGTCCTGTGACCGTTATTGCTCAATTTCAATATCAATTTGTGCCGATAATTACCGTATACATCTACATAGAGGAACAGATAGAAATGCTCAGTTCGATTTAGATTTCGATCAAGAGCACTATGCAGCATATACACTTCATAACACCTGTGAAGTTTTCTTCTGGGCATTGTTGATATTTCGACAAAATGAATCTGTCCGCTTCCTTCCGTAGTGCGTCTACAAAAGAAGGGACAGCTTAATTGAGACTTTGGAACTTTTTAATGATAGCAAAGAAATGACAATTATTAGGAAGAACATCTATTGACTTAAAAGGGGCTTCGAACCGACTACAAAATTTGAAAGAAACTAAACTCCTCACCGGGCACTCCATAAAGACTGCTTGTGTCAAGTGAATCCCAGCTCCTAGGAAATTGCTGCTTAATATCCGATTTCAAACTTCTTTAATACTTCCAACATTGAGAAATTGAATAATTTCCAAGCACAAGTGCATACGTTAATGTGTACTTTCGTCGAGACGACTGTCGTACACATAAGAGGCCGAAAACGATTCGAGAAGAGCCAATCCTTTTGCCAAAAAATAACAAGCGCATGATACAGATTATAAATAGTAAATCTTTTCAAAACACCCTATTGCAATGTAGGGTATATTCAGTTTTTCGAAACGTTTGTAACATCCAGAAGGAAGCTTCAGAGACGCTCTAAAATGTATGTATCCTTGGCCCGCATCAAATATTAAGTCAATGTGAGTGTGTCCTTCTGGCCGTTCCTTTCTCTATGTAATGTAAAAGACGACATTTCGTTTTTCACAATCCGGCTCTTTTACCAGATGGATGGCAATGGCGGCAATTTTCCTTCCCATTGACGAGGCCTGATCAACGCTTTTTATTTAGTCAATATATTAACCGACCCCGCGGACTTAAGGAAGCACTATGGGTAAGTCTACTAAAGACAGTTAGCTCAAGAGGTATAACGGTCACTGCGAATGGATAAGAATGCTGAAACAAGTTGAGAAATCCTATGAAAGGACTTTGATTGATCGGGTCAATTATCTTTATTTGCTCAGAAAACATGTATGATAATCTAGTTGGATAGTTGTTATCATCTACTGTGTCTCGATTTATTAATCCACTAAACACAATTATATTCATACATTCATTGATCGTTTAATTTCTGTTCTTTGTTTTAATTTGTGTTACATAACAGTAAGAACTAAGAAACAGATTGATGGGTAGATTTCTTGCTGTAGGTAAACCGAATACGGTGTTTAGCTCCACAAAGAAATAGTCAAGAAAATTATGTCCGACCGTGATCTATTATACTCATTGCCGTGATCGTAACGAAAAGGAGAAGAACTAAATTTCCATACTCTAGGATATTGTGTGGGCGTGGCTGATTTTTCCTATTTCCAGAATAAAATTAGAAATTTGTACGGTGTTTGTTGGCGTGGTGTTGTAACAAGCTAAAAATAGGAGGCAAAAATTTCCACACTTTTCGTCGCATAGGTGTGTGGGCGTTGTGGGCGTGTTCTTTGAAAAGTTGCGTCATTTTCAAATTCTTCTGTGGTATATTCGTTTTTGCGAATGGGAGAACGTTTACCACAGATACTACACAGTTGCTGAGATGGACAGATGGATCGATGAGCGGACGGATATGCTTAGATGCATTTCGAATTTAAAACTGGTTAAGAATTTATCTAGTTTATGGGGTTTTAGAAGCTTGCTTCTATGCATCACTTAAAAAAAATTAATTTATAACATATCATAAGCTAAGTTAAGCAGGCGTGGCCATGGGTACCACCACATTACCTATACAATACATATTGCGATTTTCGTAGATGTAGTTCATGAATGATGAGTGAAAAACCATTTTTTTATTTTTTTTTTTTAAAAAGATGTTTTCAGCTTATGCGACACTGTACGCGTGTACTTCGACCGCTTTGGCCCATTTTCAATACCAACTTACTGGCAAGAACTTCCGGTGTCTCTGCCAAATTTGAAGTCGATTACTTTAATTTTGCGATTTGAGAAATATTTCCAACAGATGTTTTACAAACGGACGGACGGACGGACGGACATGCACGCTGCCTCGATGCAGAATGTGATTTGTGTGGTCTCTGAAGCTTTCTTCTGGTGCTTGAACACATTTTGACAAAGTATATATAGCCTTCATTCTACGGCGATGGGTATAAGAATACACGAAACTGGCTTTGTGTTGCGTATACTAGTGATATGACAAAGTTAACATGCAGGCAGGCATCTTACGTTGGTGGGTTTAAAATAATTTTCTAAATATAAAAAACTTCATAAAACGTAACATTGACGGATGCATGGTTCATTAATTTACTTGCAGACGCTGTGAAGTAAGCGGTAATAATAATATAAAACAAAAAAAAAAAAAAAAGAAGAAAAATCCGGAATAAGTGAAATATTTACTTATAAATAAATGCATTTTTTAAAATCGTTTTTCTTTGCAGTATTAATTTTTATTTATCTTTTTATTCATATATATTTCTTTTAATTTCCTTTTTTTTTTTTTAATTAATTTTTTTCTTAATTCGCCAATGTTTATTTATTTATTTATTTATTTTCATTATGTAATTATTTAATAAAAATAATCATTTAAATATTCTTATTGTTACGTCTTACCACCTGTGGACTTGAGGACTTGAGATAGACTTACATTTTATTATACTTGTCTTGCTTGTCCGTCCGTCTTGTTTTTGGCGTACTCTCTAACTTTGACCCAAGGACGAACCTTATTGAAAAAGATTCAATCACTTGCCATATGATGCCTTATTATGATTGGCTGTGGAGTGATGTTTTTTTATACTTATTTTTTTACTTATTTTTCACTATTATTATTAATATTATTATTATTATTATTATTGTTCTTATTGTGTGTATACGGTTTTACGTGTCTTTTGCTTTTCCCCTTTTCTGTTTTTTTCTTTGTTTTTTTAACGTATTCAACACTTAAATAGATTCATTCAATCAGTAGTCAGTTGATGATGATCATCGTGATGATGGCGTTGAATTTTATTTTTATTTCTCTGATTTCTTTTGAAAGAACTGGCACGGCACTCATAATAAACATATTTATAAAAAGTGTTTTTAATTGTTTGATTTCTCTAATTGAAAATGTGTGCCGTTCAGAGAGTAAGAAGCGATATCAAAGAATATTTAATTGAATTCTATCGCTTGTGCATAATATTTCCTCGTACTTTTATAATCACCTCCAGAAGATGATACGAGCTTCACTAAATTTTGTTTCTATTTTCAGTTTAATATCCTAAATATAAACATTTTATTAAGTCTATGCACGAATTGATGACGAAAAGCAAATAAATTTCAAACGTAAAACGTAAAAAAAAAATGTTCAGAGTAAAGCTAATTTTCCCCCTGATCATCATGGTCGCCAATTCCATTTGAATTGCACCAAATGTCATGAATTTCATTTAAAATAGTAGTGACTTGCTGTCAGTCAAAATATCAGAACGAGAATCATTTTCAAGATTTCATAAAGCATTTTTGATATTCACCTTCTCTTACGTAATTCTTTTTTTTTGTTTTTTTAAAGTTAGCCAAGAGTTTTTGGTTTACGAAAATGCAGGCTTTCTCTCTCTCTCTCTCTCTCTCTATTCCTGTCATATGGGCATAAATTACTCCGTTCGCTTAAGTGGAGGTGGAAGTACGGTATTCGAAATTTTCGATATATACGCGAGTAGGAAAAACATCGACCAATGAAGTCTTTTTGATATTTTGTTTACAATTAACAATCGTCTGTACGCAAACAGCCAAAGCGTACAAGTTGCTACAAGAAAAATGAAACTTAAGATATACGCCAACGGTGATTAGCAGAGACCTTCCTTATTTTGTATGTCTATTAAAAGAAGTTACTCCGCATTGTATACTTTCTCGTCGCCAAGAAGTTTTTGATGGATAAAATAAATCTCTCCGCTTCTATTATCATAAATTTCCATCAAAAACAAGCCGTTGGACACAAAGTAAGAACAAGAAAACGTTTACAAGCTTTTTAAAGTGACTCGAACTTCTTACGACAGTCGCTTATGTAGATGAAGATACAGATATAGAGCTAGATTTAATGGCACAATTACAGAATTCTATGACGACTAGCATGCATGTAACTTGACGTAACTTATATGAGTTAAATGGAAACATTGGTAATGGGTACTAAAAAAGCCACCGCATTGTACAAAGCCTATCATCGGCAAGTGCCACATGAGCATACAGATGAAATGTAAGTATATGCATAGCCGCCTTTCTTCTTGCACCAGTGCCGGTATGTTAATGTGATTTTCGTCAGTTTTGTATAAATGACCAATCATTCAAAAGATGTGCCGTATTCGGGTGACACTGTGACGGTCGGAAAGAAGTGAGGAAGGAGGAGGAGCTCGGGAAGTGGCGAAAGCCCAATGCGTGTGTGTCTCTGCCGTGTTACTGTCGACGAAGCACTCACCATAACTACGATGAAGATAAACTCTACCGTATTGAGAGTTGAACCTGCGAAGGCCGACTTGGTAGTCGGGATTCTTATCTATTCGGCTATTCATGGGGATAGCTTTACCGAGAGTGTAATAATTTGTTTAAGGGAATTGATAGAAACGACGACTCGACATAAATTTGTAATGTGCTCGGAGGGCATCTGGTAAAGAGAGGTAGCCTCGATTTTAAATCGCGAATTCTTAGAACGATATTGATTTAGAACAGATTTCAATATTTTTTTTCTCTTACTCTTTTTCCCTCGAGCGCACAAAGGCATGAGAGAAAGCCATCCCTTTGCTTTTTTTTTTAATGTGTTTTTATTGAAAATGAATCTCTTTTTATAATATTTATAGTCTGAGCTCGATTTAGCGAGAATTCATTAAAACAAATCTTATTTGCTTAGTTCGAATATTCCTAAGCATATTTTATATCGATGTTCGAATAACGTGAACGCAGGGCCAACATAATTGACAATATTTTGGTTATATTATTTTTTCTGTTAGTTGAGTTAGAATAAAGAAAAATATTTGAGAATTTTCTTCAATTTTCTTTTTTTATAGCAAGCAAAGCAAAACAACCCACGCACTGTTTCAATCATCTGTTGTTCTCGGGATTTAGATTGCGCTGCATTCGATAGAATGGCATTTGTTTTTTGATGGGACCAAAATAAACGCTACATTCATATTTTTAATCAAAGCGTCGTTACAGTTTACTTATAAATATACACATATATATCTATCTACCTATACTCTTTTTTTTTATTTTTATTTTTATTTTTATTGACTCTTGTGTACG
This sequence comes from Glossina morsitans morsitans, assembly GCA_001077435.1. Classification (NCBI taxonomy): domain Eukaryota; kingdom Metazoa; phylum Arthropoda; class Insecta; order Diptera; family Glossinidae; genus Glossina; species Glossina morsitans. Next base: position 25,802 of record CCAG010015203.1, read on the forward strand.
GATCATTGAAATTTATTTATAACTTCATCTTTAATGTTTTATTGTATTCTGATCCGGCAAACACTAAAGGTACGCTCATATTGTTGTCACATTTCTAACAGACAAAAATAGGTATGGAGAGATTTATATGATAAGTGTAGGTATTGGGATGAGCTAGACATGTCACTCTGTCGTTGCATCCATCTATTAACTACTGTTTTATTATAATCACCAAAGTCATTAATGGTGGGATAGAAAGCGAACATTTAACGCATACAATGCGAGATGAGCTGCGCACAAGTATGCATTGTCTTGCGCATGGTCGCAGCAATCCATTCACAATTCAAGAAACGGTAGAAGGAATATTTCAAGACTTTTCGTTTAATAATCTACAGACTACAGATAATACGGTCATGGATATTGCAGCATAATAATGCGCCAGGTCACGCGTCTTGGACAGGTTCGACCTGCGACTTTTTCATGTTACCAGAACGCAAAAGACATATGAAAGGACGAAGTTGTGCCACGATTAAGCAGCTAAAGACGGCATGGCTGGAAAAGCTTAAGGCCATATCAAAAAGCGCATATGAGAAGTGCTTCGAGAATGGGAAAAAGCGATTGGACAAGTGTATTATATCAAAAGAGGATTACTTTGAAGGGGACAAAGTAGGTATTGATGAATAAATAAATATTTTTCGAGAAAAGTAAAAAGTCGCCTTTTTTTCGAACACACCTTATATTAGAGTTGGTGGTGGTTACTCAAGATTTAGGCTGATCGCTATCTTTTTGTTTTTTTCCCATATTGATCCTTAAGTCAAGTAAATCGTGGGATTCATCACTAAGACAAAAACTATACACGACCATGAAAAACTATTTTAGAAGTGAAATATCTTTTTTATATGACCCGGGGATGTTCCTAGCAAGTGCAACATACTCACATTGATCACAAAGAAGTGGAGAGAGATAGAGAGTGATAAGGAGTGGCAGAAGCATCGAAATTGTCTTGCCAGATCAGCACTGACTACAGCTACAAGCATGCATCAATCATAATTAAAGTGCAGTCTACTGCACTAAGCAATGACGTTGTTAGTCGCGCTTCTTAACTACTTGACTTGCGGAACAATTTTCGCGCCTAATAGGATGAACAGCCGTAGGTTGATTTCTGTAGATTGAATTATGCGATTTGTTAAACTATAAAAGATAATTATTTTTATTGCAATGGTTTGTCGCATACTAGTTCCATATTGTGCCTTCATGTCTTGGTGTTTGTTTCAATTTTATTCTGATCTTAATATATCTTAAAATCTTTTGTGTTTATTTATTAAATGTATATAGCGTATGTATGTGTAACAATCCCTTTTACAGTGACACACATATATATTGGATTTCTTTTAAACATCATATCATCCTTTTTTTTCAGATTCCCATCAAAATTGACATTTGTGTGACAACAAAATACAGAGCTTATTATTCGTAATGTAATTGAAAACTCCGGGTCAAATGTTAGCGTTTTCAATGTTAAGACCCTAACTCACTAAAAACGTACTATTAAAAGTATCGATTCTGTGAATCAAAGTGTAAATGAAAAATGTCTCTCATTTTCAAGAATTTGGCATTGACTTGCATTTCAAGGTGTATATGATATTTATCTGATGCAAGAACTTGAACCAAATGCCCATGCTTGAAAAATTTTGCATTAAAATAACTTGAAGATTTTTAGCTCTTATTTGATCATACTAATACACGTATATATATATATACATGTACATATATGTATATATATATATATATATTTTTTTTTTTACCAAAATCCCCATTAACTGACGGCAACTGACGATAATTAAGTTTCAAAAAATTCAAAGGTTTGCCTTGCAAGAGAATATACTATACAGTAGCTCAATAAAGTCTACATACATTACGAAAAATTATGGTTTCTCTCATTAAAAACGAGATTTATGACTTGAGGCTCAAAAAATTTATATATTTCTTACATAAATAAAAACTTGCATTAAATAAGAATTCCGGATTTTCTTTGACTTAAATTAAAGTTATGAACAAAAAATATCACAAACAAGTGTATATGCAGCGAAAACACAGCACTGGAAGTATCGGGAAAAGAACAAAGTCTTTAGTACTTAGTTTTTGCACTTTCTTTTCTTACATTTCAATAATAATTTATTAGCTTAAATGAGTTTCTGTAGTTCTTCTCTTTAAAATACCACAAAATATATAATACACGTAAAGAATTTTCTCACGAAGTGAGGCAAAAAATGTGCGCACAAATAGCAAAAGCAATTGGAATTAGTCGTGCTACTGTTCAAATTATTATAAAAAATTACAATAACACAAATACACCACAGAAAGTAAGCATCGATCAGGCTGACCAAACAAACTTACAGACCGTGAACAACGAAATATTACCAGAATTGTGACAAATTAATCCAAAACTAGTGCTATGGATATCGCTAAAGATCTGGAAAAATGTAAACAAATTAGTTAGTATTCAAGACGAAACCGGCTTCGAATTATTTTAGGAGCCAAAGATTTCCATAGCCGCATTATATAATTAATATGATAAAGCGCATAGAGTTGCCAAAACGCCACAAAAGTGATGATATAAATTTTTGGAAAAATGTAATTTTTAGCGACGAGCCTAGGTACAATACATTCGGATATGATCAATCTTTTGAAAGCCAATCTGAACACATCTTCCGCTAAAGTGGATCGTTCGGACAAAAGGATCTTCCAGCAGGGGAACGATCCGAAACATAGATCATAGATAGTTACGTTCTTCTCTTTAATCAGCGAATTTGAATGCAATTGAAAGCATAGGACAGGACTTGGATAATCAGGTTCGAAAATATAAACTTTCTAACATGGAAAACCTTGGAAGAAAGTTTTACTTGGGGAGAGGAACAAAATTGGCGAAGATGCTAAAGGGCGTCTAATAAAGTATTCGTCTTTTATTTTTATCCATAAATATTATATTAAATTATTGATTGTCACGCCTTGACAAATCGTATAATTACTTAGGTTGTTCGAAACATTAGAATTTTCGAAACCTTTTTCAAAAATTTGAAATTACCGTGCATTTTGACAGCGCAACAACAACGATCAAATTTTTGCTTTCAAGTGTAAATTCTTTTTTGTATTTTTTATTATTATTATAATTATGGCCTACTTTCAGGGATGTTCTATCTAAACGCTTATCAAGGTTTGCTGCTGGGCTTTCTTTTCTCTTCTATGTGTTTGTGATTAAAAAGCAACAAACACTTTACGAAATGCAGGCAATGTATATAAAGATAGAGATAAGATGACTTAATCAAAGACGTTCAACTATAATAATAAAAAATGAAGAAAAATGAAGAAAAAAAGAAAACATTAATCGATTGATTGAAGACCATCAAGTAATTTTTACAATAATAATAATAATAATAATAATAATAATAATAATAATAATAATAATGGCTTGGTCCATCTCTACCCAACAAACCAAAAAAAAAATAAAATAAATAAATACTAATAATAATTGTAATATTATTAAAATTGTTGTTTTTGTTTTCGTTATTGTTGTTGTCGTTTTTGTATTTAAGCTTACCCACCTTTTTCCTGTAGTTGTCCATTCATAAAATTTTTCTGTAGACAATATTGATAAACAGAAAATCTAATAAAATCGTATAAATTCTATTACACGACATCCACACACAAGCATACATTAAATTAAAAGATTTTTAACTAAATGCACTGAAATTTGTTGCGGCTGTTTATTAAGGAAACTTAAGAACACTTTCTTTCGTTTGCAAATTTTATTTTCCTTTAACTATTTAAATAAAATACATTTTCATATATCTCTTTAACATTTTCTTTTAGAGTATAATAGTAAAAATCTGTTTTTTATTGCGTTTTTTTTTTTGTATGTATGTAAAAAAAAAAAAAATAATACGAATTTCATTGACGTTTAGATTTAGCACACAAACGGTATCAAATGATATATCGAGAAAGAGAAAGGGGGCTGGCGTAATGAGATGTGAGTGACAGAGAGGCCCAGATTAAGAGTTGTGATGAGAGTAGTTAAGCTAAGACTGTATATATACATATATATATATATATATCTATATATATATATTTATCTAAAGCTGGCAATGCCTTTAGTCAATCATACGTTTTACACAAACAGAGTTGAATTTACTAAAACGAAGAAATTATCACCAAATGTTTATGATATGCGTTTTCTTCCAACTTTCCATTTTATTTATTTTCATTCGATAGTCTTTTTGTTTAGCAAAGTGAAGCTTTTTTATAAAAAAAAAAAAAAAAAACGAATTATTTCGTCTTCGTTTTCGTCTTATTCACTTTTGTTTTATTCTTCCCCGTTCAGGGTTTCTCTCTTCTTTCCTGATGTTGTCTTCTGCTCCACATGTTTATACCGTCAATTCTTAATGTTTTTGCTATTGCTGTGTCTTTTCTTTGGTTCTTTTGTTGTATGTCAAAAACCTTTAGATAATTTTTTTATTCATTTATTTTTATAATTTGATTGGTGGGTTCTTTTTTTTTTTTCTATTAATATTATATCGTTCATCTAACATGCATTTGGATCTGCCTAATATAATGGCAGGAAATAAATTGTTATATAAATGGTTGTAGAATTAAACTCTTCATTTTTATTTATTTATTTATTTATTTATTAATTTTTGGTTCTTTATAAGAAAAACTTTGCGTTGTCGGTTTGTTATTTCGCTTTACAAATTGTTTATAGGAACTTAAAACATTCGTTGTAGAGGGTTTTTTTTTTGTCGTTATAAGAGATTGTTGAGCTCTTGCCACCTTGTTTTAACTTTTATTTCATATGGGTTTGTATGGGTTTCACTTATTTGAAATTTCAAAATTCTTTTTATTCAATTTACTTTTAATATATCATTTGCTTTTATTTGTTTTTAAATAATTGTAAAAATTTATATCTACATCTATATATATGTGCATATACACGTATATATATATATATATATATATGTATATATTTATATATGTATATATATATCTATAAATATATATGTGTATTGAAAAACTTAAGCTCTTTTTACTTTTCTTTATAAAATTAACAAAAACATGTCGCGTCTACATGACGTCGTCGATGGTCGTTGTCATTGTCTTCCCTTTTTTCTCTTTTATTCACAATTTTTTATTTCTATCTTTATTTTGCACTTCTTTCATTTACTATTATGTTGTTATTTTCGTAATTCGTTTTCTTTTAAAATGACAGGCTTTCGTTTTACTTTTTACACATTCACCCTCTTCTGTGCACAAGAAAAAAATTAAAAAAAAAATGATTAAATAAAAAAATAAAAACGAAAAAAAATTCAATTTCTTGGGCTTAAAGCAACCCTTAGCAAGCATCATGCCTGTGTTTTGTAAAATTATATCGCAGCTCTTTTGGTGGTAGTAAATGCAACAAAACAGCATTATATTGCTTTATTTCCTTGATTTTACGTTACACGTTTCCTATGAATGAATTATTATCATCTTGTTGAATTTTTCATATTGGGAGAGAGCGTGTTGGAGAAAACGCATACAGTTCGTATTGTAATACTCTCTCGCTGAAAAGCAACAGCGGCATTGCCATTTTCCAAAGGGTACTATAGACATTATTCAAAAAAAAATAAAAAAAAAGATTACGAAAGAGAGCGAGAGAAAATGAAATGATAAGTGAGTAAATAGATTAAAAGAAGGAGAATTTTCTCTGGCTTATGACACAAGGTGACCGGGTTTTTAATATTTTATATTAAAAATTGAAACAAAAAAAATAACGAACAATTATTAATATGAAGGTATCCGCGTATTTGTGGTATTCCATTCAAGGCCAATTGCATTTAGTTAGATGCAGCCAGAATTTCCTCACATGCTTGTCCATGGAAACACATGTTTTCGAAAAGTTACCTTTTTCTCTTTTCAGGAGACCTTTGTAAGCAAAATTGTATGCGTAACGGAATTCCGGAAATCCTTTTTAATTTTCAATATTGGATGTAGAGTGAATCCTGAGTATCCATTATCGGTTTTATTTGTTTATTTATTTATTTATTTTTTTTTTAAACTATTGAATCTAACGGATGCCCAGAAAATTAAATTTAAATAATTCGTCTGAGTGGCCGAGTAGTCAAGAGTCTCGACTAGCAACTCAATGGTCGTGGGTTCAAATCTCAAATGCGGCAGAGTTTTTAGTAAAGCCGAAGTCTTAGACGCTAGATGCTACTTTAAGACTTCAGTCTTAGAATTTATTCTCTGGCTAAACTTACAATAATAATAATAATAATAATAATAACAACAATAATAATAATAGTAATAAATTTAAAAAAAAATAAACCTACTTAGAGGTCAACTCTTGAAAAAGTTATTACCCTGATCTGCTATATATTGAACGCGTATATAAATTTGAAGTGATTATTGGATAGAAAATATTTGAAAATATTTTTAATAAATAATTATATGATAAATTGATAGAGAGATTATGTACGATCTTCCTAAAAAGCAAATGTCTCGATTCGCTCGATTTTATAAATGGCTGATACACTATCATGAATGAGGACAAGCTAAGAAATCAAAATCCTTTCGGAATAATTTCGTAAATCGCATATGATAAACGCTTTCGCTTGCAATGCATTGAAAATATGTGATAGAATTGAATTACGAAAGCTTCACGATAGATATCGATAGATAGATATCTTCGTAAAAGATTGATACGAATCTCAGTTTTCACTTAATATAAAACACTCGCCGTATTTGGCACAAATGGAGAAATAACTTCGAATAAAGTTTATCCGGAATTGTGGAATTCCCGCAAATGATCATCTATAGCTTTATCGAGGGTCCATATTTTAAATAAGCCAAACACATTTTAAGCAGAACGGAAATGAATCTCGATCGAGTTTATGATGCAGCCATGATTAACAAAAATTATTTCAATTAGTATTTGCATTAACAAGCAAATTGTTATTAACGGTTTGCAGTCGTTTAAGAGAAACTCTGCTTTAACTCTGGCACGTTTCACCGCAATTTAATTTGTCATTATTCGCCCCACGTAACTCGTTTATATCGATTCAATTGAAAATATCTTTAAATATTTTTTAAAGCAAAATGAATATCACTTCGTTACGGTAACCAAGCGATAACAATACGAATATCGTCAGGAATGTGGTAATGATTCAAATGGAATCAAAACGTTAAGGTCAACGTTATAAGTTGAGTGGAGGCGTGGCGGGGTGTGCGTGTGTATGGGGCGAGAGGGGAGCGAGAAAGTGGTAGGTAGGTTTTGTTTTGCTTTTCAAAATTCTCGAACTACATGCGTTCTAGAGCGGAATTTTACCCTCAACTGCAGCTTTGTGATTTACTACTGACTGAGAAACATTCTTTCTTCCTCCCGGGGGACGTGTTAATAATAAAACATAGAATTGCAAATAAGTTTATGAATGATTGTGTGTGTGTGTGTGTGTGTGTGTGTGTAATTCTGCTACGGAAATCAAGTTTATTCAAAACTGAAGTAGAGGATTGAGTCAAAGTAAGTTAAAAGAGTCAGAGTGTTTTGAATTGTTTGCCTTAAACATTTAAATCCCACAACATGATGCAACATCACGCAGCATTTGTCTCCCTGTTTATTGTTATACTGTGGCGGTGACTTTACGCTATGTTTATATCAACTTATGTAAGTTAAGCATATTTAAGAGAGTGAATGGGAAAGAGAGGGAGAGCGAGAGAGAGAAAGAGAGAGAGAGAGAGGAGTTACAAGGTTTTAATGCCTATTTCCGTTTGGCATTCATTACGTTTCGCCCGTAATTTACAAATTGAACAAAAAGAAAAATGAAAGGAGCATTGGTGGCCTGTCCTCCCACAGTGAAGTTAAACAAACTCATAACAAATCCGTTGGGGTTTGTTTTGTCAGTCAATAAGTCTTAGCTCAGCAGGCAGTTGTTTTGTAGGATTATAATATGGTTTGAAAAGGGAGTTAAGTTTGACTTATTGTCCTATGTTTAATAAAGCTTCTCACTGCTGCATCTACTGCTGCTTACGGCAGTTACTCTGTTGTTTTTCTACAAACAACAATTTAGTAAAGTTTTAAAAGGATAATGATTTTTATTCATAGCGAATGAAGAGCAAAGCGGAGCTAAACCGTAATGATTACCTTACAGTTTGGCTAATGAGTGTAGGTGTTTGAATGTGAATGAAGGGCAAACATTATTAATAATGAAGGCAAACGATTTCCAAATAAAATTGCTTTTAAAGCGATACAAGAGATACGAGAAATACTTACGAGGCGGATGAATAGAAAAAAGATTTCATTACGCAGCTTAAATATGCTGAAAGGACCTTTACCGATTTATTTATATATAAAAAGTATGTTTTTTTTTTTTTTAATTTATAGAAAATTTTTAACAGAATATCCTTCCGCATATATTTATTTTATATATCCTTTTGAAAGTATTTTTTTAATTTTTTCTCATTTTATTTCATTTATTTTTTTTATTATTATTATTTATTATTTTTTTTAGGCACACGATTAAGTCCACTATACTGAATTATAGGAGAAGTAACCAAACACTATATAACAAGGATAATTATTTGTACATGTTTTATGAGATTTACGGCGGACGCGTTTAAAATAAATGACTGCTCACCGAAAGCTAATCAATTAAAATAGATTTTGATAGTTGATAAGTGAAACATGTACGTCAAGCAATTTATGGCTTTTTAAATATCCAAAGTTTAAACGCTCAAACGTAGGGGACTTTGAAATTGGTTCGTACGAAAACTTTGAAACCTGCGTACACGTAATTGCTGGCACCTGTTTTATTTGTGCAAATTCAATCATTGTTTTATATCATATTTTAAATTGATTTGATTTAATGACAAAGTAACTACGGACATTGAGTCATAGGAAAATGATAAAAAATGCAATATTGTGACATATTTTTTTCAAAATTATTGAAGAGAAGTGAAGGGAAAATCTTTAAAGATTCATAGCTAACGTAACCTCCTCTATCTAATAACAATCATTATTATTATTATTATTTTTTTTATTATTACTTTTTAATCTATTTTACATTATTTATTAAGTAATATATATATGGTGAGGGCCAAAATCAAAACTTTATTGTGATTCCACAGATAGTCGTAAGTATTTAGCGTAAATTAAATTATTTTTACGTTTTGTTAAGTTTTCTTGTTTATATCGCTCGTTGATTATTGCAAGCACAGAGTTGTCTATTTTGTAATTGTAATAAGGACCGGAATGGAATGTGGAAGAGTTATCATATTCGATGTGAGTCAGTTGAAATATTTCGAATGCGATCTTAACTGATTTGCCACGCTAATCGCATTCGAACAGGGATATAAAAAGGAAGAAGAGTGCACTTTCTCCTTCATTTGGATTCAGCCGTCACACAGGTCACATCGGTCGAATTTATTTATTCATAATAATTCAATAGATTTGAGAATTTAGGGGTCGAACAGATTAGCATATTTAGATTCAGGACAAGATGACCAGATAGATTAATCGAGACGTTAGACTATAGAGACAAGTAGTTCGAGTAGAGCTTTGCAGCTAAATCGTCGAAGTAAAGAATTTATACTATAAGTGCGTTCATATAGATTGCGTAGGTTGTAAAAACTAGGCCTGGACTAGGCTGGTAAGTGAATTTCACGCTATACAAAGGGAAATTTCAACCAAGTCAATATATATATAAGCGAGAGCCTCCAAATCTTGCTTGGAAGCGCTCGACCGCATACAACGAAAGCCTCAGATACTCGTGGGAAACGAAAATGCGTAAAAAACTCGCCTAGGAAGTGTTTATATCGTACGACATACTATCGTCATTCCTCGCCATTCCTTAACTACACTGCCCCCACCTGGAACAAGCTATCAGCAGTGTTTTTTCTCACCGTGCCTAACGTTTTCACTTCAAATCAAGCGAACATAGACACTGCTTCCTCCTTCCATCCTTCTCTACATATAACCCTTCCTGACCTCCATCGTGCGTGCACATATAGGGTACGTCCCTCAGGATTGAATGGTCATATAGAAAAAATTTTTTCAAATAATTTATTTTTTTCATACAACATTTTTTTAAAAACACTCGCGGCATCCATTCCCTTAACATTTGCTTGTGATTTATTATTTATTCACTTTTCGTTTAATTTAATAAAAATGTATACTGGTTCTCTCTATTAACTCACCTTATCTTCAGCCTCTTCTGCTCGTTCTTCCGCCTCAATAACTCGTTGTTCCAATTCAGATAACTGTAAATAGAAAACAATAGAATTATGCAAACAATGAATGGGCGAAAAACAAACATTCAATACATATGCAAACAACGTGTACATATACCTATGAAATAACGCTAAGGGCTGTCAAGTAGAAATCGTACAGATAACGGTAGAGGAAATATACTCAGGCTATGTTCAGTATTTCGATGATCATGATGACTTTAAAAATGGAGAAAAAAATATGTAATTTTTTGATCAATTAATCGTCTGATAAGGAATTTTTAGATCCGTTATCGTTCGAATTGTACTTTTATATACATATATATATATATATATATATTCCTAATTCGATGTCTCTTGCTAATCATCGGGCGCTCTATTTTTGTTTGCTCATCGTGAGCCAAAAAAAGAAAACACACGCTTCGAACGAAGCAAAAAAATAATGTCTATTGTGTATTGCGCCGTTCATGAGTAGATTCAATCCGAATCGTTATGGATTGGCGGGACTACAAAGATGGGATTAGTTAAAGTCCGGTGAAACGCTGAACATAGAACGCTATTAACAAAAATTAATCGATTTGAACGGGTCGGTGTTCAAAAAACGGACAAATTATCAAAAAAAAGCAACATAAGGGTACTTTTTTACATATCACCCGTCCATCTGTATTAGTGTTGAAAAACCTGATTTGCGAAACATTCGATGCGTTCAGTTGGCAAGTGCTAGTCCAAGCGGCTTACATATCCCGCTTCTGTCCTTCCGATTATTACTTGCTTGCACGACACATTGATTTGCTCGCCCTAAAGTGGGAGCATCTCGGAAGGCGCGTCATCCACAAATTGTCAAACAAGGGAAAAAGATTGTATAACTAGTGTTGGCCAATACCTTGAATAAAGTATTTTTGATTATTCTCGTACAATGGGTTCCGGGTTCATATTTACATCTCTACGTATTTTATGTGCTCTTAGACTATCGACAAATATGTTGTCGGGGCTTTAAGGCCAGCACTGCGAATAACAAATGTATTGCCGCATCTGTATTATACGATGTAAGAACAAGATTACATTGCAAGTGTGTTAAAAAGTTTACAAAAAAGTAGTTATAGATCGCAAGCTTTAAAGGAAGTTATCTTTTAGACAACTTTGAAGAAGCTTTCGTAGTGGTTTGTTTATTAAAAATCTGTTTGCAAACAAGAAACGTAAGGTGTTTCGAAGAAAATTTTCTTTCGATTTTCTCGTGACAGCACCGGTTATTGTGAAAGATAATTTCACATGTTTCAAGACATTCATCTGCTTCGCTCGTAAATAACTTCGCTATGCTCTTATCTTGTTATGTTTGTTGTACACTAACAACTGATAAGTTGATAAGATCTGGTCTGTTATTGCAATTGGCTTTTGAAGTACTATTGCGCGGAATGGAATTTTAAAATTTAATCTTACGATTACGTTTGCCTGCATAGAATAAAAGATAATAGCTTTAAAATGTGTTTGTCGTTAAGAGAGATTCTTATTGCAACGGAATTAATAAATCGTAGAAAATAATGATTAAATGCACTTTTCGCTCTTTGAAAAGGCTTCTCGTTTGAATACGTAAGCAATAGTATGTGAGATAATTTTGAAAAGTTTATATTTTTTAATTTTTGTAAATATTTAAAATTATTTACGTTTGGATAATAAATTTATATCGTTGACAGCACGCGTTGTTGCAATGCCTTACTAGTCATTTATTTTAGCAAAGTTTCAAACCTTTAACATTCTTTAAAAAGAATTTTCCATTTGTAAATTCAGCTCCCTAGATGGCGTAGATAGTACTTTGCATATGATTTCTTTTTTGCAATTTGTTTTGTTTGCATTGCGCAAACTTATACAAAAAGAAAAACATTTTTAAAATAATAATTATAATAAAATGAAATTAAGGCAATTAATCGAATCGGATTAAAGTCTTCAGTTCGAGCCTTAAATGCATAGAAAAATTGGAATATATTAGATTATATCCATCATAGAAGGCATATAGGTTCTGAAAAATATTCGTAACACATGGGATTAGTTCTCGAAATACCGCTACAGTACGTACAGTCTAGATCAGCTTAAGTAGTCATCAGCCATCGGTCATTTATTTATCTGTCCGTATGTCAAAGCATTCGATTGATTCGTAAATGCATATATAGTCGAAATAAGTGTAAACAGTGCTGACAAAAAAAATGACAAAACTTCCTTAGTCATTGAATAATAAATAAATAATTTATTTTAAACGACAACTTATAATAATATAATCATAATAATAAAAAAAAAATTCCATGAAAACGCACTGTGTAAAAAAACATTGTAAAAAAGCAATTTTATCACTTTTTTCGCATTCGTTTTTCTTTTACGAAGTTAACCCACTTCGCATTGGTGAAGCGTTCATAGATCTATCAAGAGAACCGCGATGGAGTTTAGAAAACACTTTTACACGCCTATAAAATAAATAGTTTTAAGATCAAGATAAATAGTGAAATGCCATTTCACGTATATTTGCCTGTTCGAATCACTATCGCTCTTTTGTTGGGTTACAAAGTAATGGTTTACCTCTTAGCAGTAAAGTATTCTAGCTTTGCTTCGCTTTGCCAAATTATTTACGAAAGATCAATTAATTTATTATAGGAAGTTTTTTGCATGTGTTTGCACACTTTTATACGAAACTCTTAGACATTCTTTAAATAATATCTTAAAAGCAAAATAGCGACATGGCAAGTCCAGCAAAGAAACCGTTTTTATGCACATTATCAAGTGATTGGGGACATATGCAGCTATCTTGTTAAAGGGAGGGGACATTTCGGTGACCATAAATAAATTCTTGATCACTATCAAATTCTGAATCGATCTGTCTGTCGAGAATCGAGAATGCCTGTTCGTTCATATGTGAGGTTGCGTCGTAAACATTAAGATACATAATCTTCTAATTTGGCGAATCGATTGCAAATTTTTGTGTGCGGATATGTACTGAAAATGCTTCAAATCGGTCAAAGGACCCCGCCTTTAGTATAGCATAAAATGGAAATACTTCTGTTTTGAAAAGGCAACCAATTGGGACTTTTACTCGTTACTCATAAACTACAATTGGCATAACGATGACAATTTCTTTATGGACTACCTTACAACAACATCTGTTATCGTCGTACGTTCAGATCGAAAATTCAAATGGCGACAAATACACATTTAAATAGCTTTAAGTAATAGTGGGTTTAGTAGTTTTAGTTAAAGCCCCCACCCGAAAATATTTCTTTTGAAAAAATAATAAAAAAAACCCCGGCAAGGACCCCCCCCCCCACAAACTTTCCGACTACTTGGTATAATAATGCTGAAAGATTTATATTCAAAGCGTAGCATTTATTACCCTTTTCAGTTAGATAATCAGCCAAAACGTTTCATGCAGTCCATAAAACATGCTAGATTTTGCTTTAAACATTGTGTTATCATCAGTTTTGTAGAAAAAAATATTTCATTTGTTTTAAACGCATTGCTAATATAACAAAAAAGAAGATTTTTCTCTGAAAGTTAGACAATGTTTTCTTGAAATGCAAATCCCGTAAATGTATGCTACATTTCGTTTTGAAATAATTACCTATGAAATCTTGATTCCTTTCGCTTTATTTTTATGTTTTCTTTTTTTTCATGTTTTTTACCTCCCATTGCCATTTCACCCAATTTTTATCAAAAGCCATTAAAAAGGAAATGAATGAAAACAT
>CCAG010015205.1:0-39953 GCA_001077435.1 Glossina morsitans morsitans
GATCGTTTATGCGAAGATACCGGTGTATGGTTAAATCGTTGCGAAATTTTGTCCTAATCAAGGATATGTAATATACGTCGGCAGAACTCTTTCTTTTTATACATCAACATGTTGCAAACGGAATGAGTTCTTTATTACACTTCCGTCGTTTGCGTAGTTGGTATAAGAGAGAAAACAAGAAAAAAAAACAAAGAAAAAAAGCAAGGCAAAGCAAAGAGTCAGTCCAACAACATACTCACAAAGTCACTATGCCTATATATATATATATATATATATATATATATACATATATACACATATATAGGAGCTTATAAGTTTGCTTATAACGATTATTTGAGGAGGAAGCTTTCAAGCCGTTTTGGTTCATTGAAGCATTTTGTGCACTTGTCATTTTTGACAAGCGGAAAATTGCCGCAACACTGTATAACAGATAATGGTGGAAGATGAAGAAAACATTGCGCTAGCGTACAAAGAACACGACATTGACTTACATACAATTGTACAAAACTTTTACGATGTACATAGTATCGAGAAAAAAGAATGATGTGGTTACACAATTGAAGTTTGGCTTTGATATAAATACTTCGTTGAAATAAAAGTAATGCAATAGCAAAACGACAAGATTGAAAAGAAATAATAATAATAATAATAATAATAAAAATACAACAACAAAAAGTAGAAAAAGCATGTCGTCACACATTAAGACAGACTCACGCGTTAGCTGGCCTCTCGATAATAACTATCCAGCTAGCTGGTCGTTCAGCTGAAGATCTAAAACGAATGCCGACATGGAAATCAAATAGAAAACCGCACCGCAATATTTTATATAAAAGAAAATTAAATTGTCAAAAAAAATGGTAAACGATTCAATAAATAAATAATCGTATAACATATATTTATTTATTTATTTACTTCATGTTAAGTAAAGAGAGAGAAAAAAAATCAAGTATTTATAGTATTTATCTTAATCTAATGGACCAAAAATTGAGGACAATTCGACAGTAACTCAAACCGAACTTTATTTTTGCAATATTTTCGATTTGAAACAACAACAACAATAAGAAGAATATTTGGTGATCATTTGCGGGCGAGTGTGAAGCTAACCCGTACTCTACACTTAAGTGTCAACTAAACTCGATGAATACCTTAAAATACCGGGAAAGTGACGTGACGTTAAAAAAGGTAAGAATGCAGAAAGCTTCTCTTTTTCTAATATGTGGGTATGGTTGTGCGTTTGTTGATCTTGACGGTTAAGTCGCAAATTTGAACTGCATTTACATACAATCAGAACTGTACAGTCCGCAGGATATGGCAAAAATAAATCGAATCAAACATATAGATATCTTATGATTAGCAAATGTACATAGATCTGGCTCCGTATGCAATATTCAATTAAGTATACACATAGCATAGGGAAATTAATAATTTTCTCAATCGTCCAGGTTTTGAGAAAACTCAAAAGGCATAAGTGCATCCCAAGACTTGATCCTGTTACGTTTCATGAGTCAGAAATGACGACTTACTTACTCAATATACTTTTCTGCTTTATGGTCAGTATGAAAGTGTTTCGTAATTATAAAAATTCCTTTACCATGAGGCGTCCATGCCACAGCCACAGCCACACAGCCAAATCAACTGAGAATGTCATGTCAATTTCATTGGGTTTTCTCCAATCATATTTAGTTGCTTCGAATGGAATGACCCAAGATTTGCATAAAATGGATAATAAACCAGATTGACCGAAGAGTTTTTGTCGCTTAGTATATAGTGCGATACACCAGATCTAATATTACTCTCACAACAACGTTGCTCGTCATACCAACCTTCAAAACATAAACATTTGTTAAGCATTGAATTTATTTTCAATGAATTTCGCTTAAATGCAGGAGTGTCACAAGGCTCTGTTCTTCTCCTTCTTCTCTTTGCCAGCTACTCAGCAACCAGCTGTCAAACGTGATCTGGCGGCATCGAGCTGAGCGCTACGTCTTTATTGAGATTTTTGTAAAATATAAAACTGCACTCGGGCGTACGGAGTACTCTCCCTTATACCCTTACTCTTTTTAAGGTCGATGTAAAAGAATCAGCAGAGCTTGATTTTCTGGACATGAAAAGAAGATCCATGAAAGGAACCGCTAAAATGTTTAGGTTGTTTAAACGAAACAAAACGTATTCCACTGAAGTCGATATCTGCTCATATCCTGCCAAGGCTAGGGAACAAATCACGGCCTATAAATGTTACCTGGAGGTTTATGGTCACGCACAATAGAAGTCCTAGATGCTCAACAGTCTCCGCAGAGATTTGTCCATCAATCAGATCGTTCAACAAAACTTATTGGCTTTATCAGCGTTCGCGCTCTGGAGTTGGCCATGTATCGCTCAATACACTACCACAATTCGTCGTCTTTTTACCGCAGCAATCTACTTGCAATCTACAATTCGTACAATGATTGTTTTTGGAAATTTTTGGTAGTAGTTACGGCAGTAATGAGGCTCCAAAGTAAATGGTGACGAATGCACGTAAAGACAATCGAAGAAAATCAATGGTTATGCTCCTTCGATGCTCTATTTTGATCAAAATTACTATTCAAGCATGAAAAGGCTATGTGCGCTGCGGATACAATATAACGCAACGTTCCTTTAGAAGCAATGAGAACAAAAAAGACATTATTGCTTACAAGCGTCAAAGCAGGTCATTGATGAACTTCTCTTTCTTTTCTAAGATCTTTTCCTTTTTGTTGTCTTCTCAGACGGTCAAGAAGAGGTAGAAGAAGAAGAAAGTGTAGCGAAAAGAAAGAGAAGTGAAGTCTGAGGTTTTTAGAAGAGAAATGCTTCGAGAACAAGCAAACTTGGAACTGAGAAAGAGCCAACATTAGTATTAACCTAAAAATCTCATTCTCGCTCTCTTCTTGACTCTTGGTAACTGTTTAGTTTACGCATGTTAACTGTGTGAGAAATGCAATTAAACGTTGGAAGGGCTCGTTAATGTTTTCAACCCAATCCCTGTTTTGGAATTATCTGAGACGCCCTTGAAAAAGAATTTAAGAAAAATGGATCAATCGATAATTTGGGGGAATATTTAAAAATAAGGCAAACATTTTCGTGTATTTTTTTTGTTCCGAAATCTGAGTCGTAGCTGTCTTCGTGATAAGACACAACGGAAACAGACCGAATGCTTAGATGGGTCTTTTTTTTCAAGGTCCTTCAAAGCTTCTAACGAACTTAGCAAACTAAACGCATTCAAAGCTTGCTTATTACAAACGCCTTCGAAACTCTAATACTTTTGCCTTTCATCCATTGATGATGAATGGTTCCGTTTACAATATGATAAAATAAAAGAGAAAACAATAAAAAAAAAAAATAAAAAAAAAAAAAACGTATTTTCTATTTAATTTATATTTAAAAACTATATTATTATAGATGTTTAAAGAGGCATAAATTGCTATAATATTCACACCTTATAATTATATGCACTGAATTAATTATATCTATGTATGCATGTATACGTGTTTATATGTCTGCCGGTACCATGCCATGCAGCTTTCAATCAAATTACACACAAATTATAAGCAGAGAATATTATTTCAAAGGAAAAAAACAAAAAAAATAATAATAAAAATTAAAAATGTATGTATACGGCGGTAATTGCACTTTGATCTTCCATTGTAGTAATTTGATTTTTATTTAACGCTTGCCACACAGCGTGTATATGCATGTGCATGGATGTGCATGCATATGCATGTGTTCGTGTATAGCCGGTGGGCATAAAACGAATTTTGCCGACACTTGCTATGTCGGCAAATACTCACAAACAGAGTCGTATCTAATGGGGCGATTGGGGAGAGTAGAGAGATAGCGGTGCTTATAAAGCGTACGTATAATACATAGAAACATTAAGATAACTATATACGCTACTGCCCCTAACTCGTTCGTGTACAAGTTAATAAAATGTTTATTACAACAAAAGGCATTTGAAAAGCGTTTGTTTTGTACAGAGAGTGAAAAGAAAAAACAAAAAAAAAGAAAAAACAAAAAACACCAAAGCAATAAAAATATTGAAAACACACTGAAATATACACCAGCAGGTAATGCAATTAGTTTGAAAGCTTTTTGTTTGCACACCGTAAACCTAATTGTATAAACAGTGTTTGTGGCAATTGGCAAATATTGGGTTTTTTCTTAATGTAATTCTGGCCGATTATTTGTTTGTTTTTATATATATATATATATATATATATTTATTTTTTTTTCTTTTACAGCTAATGCCATACGTTTTTGCTTTGCTTGCATCATGCCATCGCTTGCTTGTTGTTTGAGTTGTGAAAGAAATTCTCTTTGGGGTTTTTAGTTTTTTTTTTTTTTATTCAATAATTCTCTTGAAATATTTATTGCTCCGATGTGTAATTATGTTCGAAAGTTTTTGTCGTTTTGTTGGATTTGTTTAAAAAACGGTTGAAGAAAAAAAAAAAAAATAAACAAACAATAAAAGGATTCAGTTTCTAGATTATGCTATTGCGTTAATTCTTGTTTTTTCTTGTTTTTTCTTGTTTTTTTTTTTTTTTTTGGTTTGGTTTGTCGGCAGAGTTTAGTTGTGTCACTCTTAAAATTGTTTTACTGTCACTTTGTGTTGAACGTGTGAAAATTGCAGCGTAATTTTTTTTTTTTTCTTTTCTTTTTTTTTTTTAAGCACACAACATGCGTACACTTGCATTTCAATGCACTTAAGTTTCGTTTAGTTGGAGATCAGCTGCAACGTTTTCGCACAGTTGCGAGTTGTCAAAGTCACAACTACTTGCTTATTTATATACATGCACACATATGTGCATGCGTGTGCTGGCTAAAGCATAGGACATATTTTCACATAATTTATTATATATGCTGGCATTTATCACTCATTATCTGTTATTAAATTAAAATATGCGATAATTACTGAAAGAAATGCAAAATGTATCTGAGAAATAATTATAAACAAAAAACTTGAAAATGTTTCTTTTCTCTGCTCCAATTTAGCCCTTTATTCCATTAGGTAGCAAAATTTTCATTTAACAATATTTGACATATGAGAGGTATATATATATAGCGTCATAATTGTTATGCTCCTAAGTCCGATAATAAAACAAATCGCCTTTACATGTTATGTTGTTTTGGTACTTGTGTTACTACTCCCTGAACGTGACTGCCGCTGTAAGGTCAGTAAAGCAGCATGCATTTTAATCTCCTAACATACACAACATATACATAGCGAAGAACGCACGAAGAATTTGCCTTCAAGTGAATCTTGCATTCCCATTAGGTTATGGTAAGCAAATAAAGTCTATAATAAAAGGTCATCAAAAAATTTTAAGACAAAAGAGATACCCACGAAAAAAGTTATGATTTTTCTTCACCTGTTAGCTGTGTAATATATTTGTATTGCGAAAAGTCTCTCATACACACTACATACTCAAGCATAAAATCAAACCAATGACGTGTACAGTGCAATAAATAAATGCAATACAAATAATTGCTTAATAAATTTTACGAAAAATTGAAAATAAACCGAATAAGCTTTCATTTTTATTCTATAAAAAAAAAATGCACAAATCATTGTTGGGGAGAAAGGATTGTTATTGAAAAGTTAAAAATTATACAAAAAAATTATAAAATTTATTAATAGGAAAATTTCAAAATTCAAGCACACAATAAGAGGACATGAGATGGTAGTGCGAGAGCAAAGTATTTTTTTTATAGGATCTTTTCATCTGTTGTCTTGCAAATATTCCTATCAATTATTTATATCTGCATTGCATTATTTTGAGTATTAAGTTAAAGACCAAATTTTTTTTCATATTTCTTTTTAATTTTTGTTTGTTTATGTATTTGTGCGTGTTTTCTAAGTATATATAAATTACATTTTCTTAACTTATATATCTTTTGTCGATTTTGATGTCAACAACAAAAAGAACAGTCTTGAGGACCAGAAAAGTTCGAAAACAATGAATTACAAGAACTATTGGGCGAAAACTCAGCTCAACAACAAAAAAAAAAATTTCGAAGAGTTTAGCATTTGACGAATCCACTTTCTTTTCAGACGTTTACATACGATGGGAAATCTCTCTAAAGAGAGGGGAAATGGCTACCATACGCATTGATTGAAAATGCAATTTCGAACCGTTTCAACAAGAGTTTTCTGTGGCGTATTGTAACTGGCGATGAAAAATGGGTTTACCACGACAATGTCAAGCACGAAAAGTCACGAATTAGTCTCGGAGAGCCGTCCACACTGACACCAAACCAGAATATGCGTGGGATAGAGCCCACCAAGTTTTAACCAATGGTCATATCAGTCTTCTCCAATTTAGCTTACAGAGTCTTCGCACAAGAAATATTTTGCAAAATTTATAGGAAACGCGTCGAAAAGAATCGGATCAATATATTGCAGAGATTGTTATATGAATAAGACAAGGGGATCGATTTTAAATTCTTCAAATTTTGCTAGCCTATATGTATGTACAGGCGTCCCTCGTACAACACGATAGTTGTCAAACACGGTTTCGATATAACACGATTACAAAAAATCGAATATCGAATATCGACTTGGGATAGGCGCACTTTTTACTCTCCCGATCGATTCGGAAAGCAATTCTAAGTCTGTCCGTCTGTTTTGTTTTCTTGAGTTTACCCTACTAGGTTGCAATCTTTGAGATATTTTAATGAAATCTGGTACACTCAAATGTTTTGGGCCAAGCGTGATTGTTATCGCAAATGTTTCAGATCAAACCATTTTTTCGACCACTTTCCATAAATTGCTTTATTTTGAAAAGTCGTTATATGTATAGCGCTATTAAGCGAAACAGTGTAGCATAGTTAATGGTGGATTGTGGTCTCCTGTAGTGCTTCCACTTGTTCACTTATATGTACATTTGAAACAACATTTAAACTAACATAAATCGTACACCTTAAGATTTTGTTTCGATATAACACAATACATATGTATTATTCAACGTCGGTACATATGTGTTATTCACGATCTCCTTTCGATATAACATAAAACCATCAAAATTTTGAAAACGCTGTGATAGTAGGATAGATAAGATAGAGATTTCTACGACTTAATAGTTTCCACTTTTCATTCTATAGAAATTCTCTAATTAGGTCGTTTATAGCGAAGCATTCTGTAGTACATTGTATGAAATTTTTCACCTTTTATGGCCGCTTTCTATGATTTGATTAATTCTAATCAAAAAAAAAAATTAATATTCAAAGGTTTCCCTATCGCTTAAGTCGATATTAAGTTCCACTTAAACTCTCTGCAATCGTTTTGCTTGTACTTCTGCTCCGTTGCTTGTTCATAATAATGGGTTTTTGAGAGAGTCAATGTTAATTTGTCACTGATTTTAAGATACATTAATTTGGCTTAACCTAAACCGCGCTGAAAAGCAAATTCTCTTTTGCGTTTTATTGCATTTACTTTTTATTTTCTTTGTATTGCAATATTGCGTTGAAATTTGTTGTTGCATGCATTCGAATGAAACCATCACATGTTATCTGAAATAAGGCTCAGCCAACCATACTAAACCCAAAGTTAAAAAGTATATATATATATATATATGTATATATACAACCGACATTTATATGGATATCTGCGTACCTCTGATTAAACGTACAGTACGGAAACAGTGTAAGAGCGCTTATCTCCTGCTTGTGCTCTCGTATATGTAGAAATGCACGTACACGTAAATGCATACAGACACCGCTTCATTCAGGTATATTAATACAGTTGTAATCTCAAGACCATCAATTAATTAATTGACTTTTTATGTTGTGTCCATTACGGAGGTAAAACAAGAATTTGTTGCATTTTTTTTTATATTTTTCTTTTTAAGGGGAAAATACGAAGATTCGAGATTAAAAGTTGCTCGTGTTCAAATATTTAAACTGTGAGGTGTTTAAAAAGGATTTAATATATAACTTTTCATTATTCTTCTTTAATGTGATTATATTTAAGATATTAATTGAAATCTCGTGATTTTCAGTTTTTACTCATTTACAGAAGACACAGATAGATGGATGTCTTTAAGCTTTTCTTAAGATCGAAAATAATGAATACTCCAAAGCATAGAATAGATTTGGAAAGTTAATGTCAATTCTTAGCCGATCGAATTATTTTGTTAAAAATCCAAGATGTGAGGTGGAGACGACGACGAGTGTTTGGGGGAGATTTGATGCAAGCTGATGCCATTTTTTCATTTCATTCATTGGTAGTTTATTGTGGTATTTAAACATTCTTTGCTTTCCCGCTTTACGCAATAACTTAGCTAAAATTTCAAGGCAACCTAAGGCCCGTTTTGACAACGACTTTTTGCTTATGTCGGTAAAATTTTTTTAGTTAACTGAAAACGTCGATCGTAAACACCGAAATTTCTTTCAATTTTATTTAAGTTATTTTTGGTCATTGATGAAATTGGAAGGACGTCACAAAAACTATACTTAATTATTACGATCACCTAGTACCGGTAAAGTAAGACTTCGTAGTTGATAAAGAAACGTAATCAACACAAACGTTTTTTTTCGTTAAGTTGTAGCTTGAGAATACAAAAAGAAGATCGTCTGCATAATCGATCAAAATGCGAAAGATCAAAGAGAGTCGGCGATCGGCTTAGAGCAGCCGAACGATCTTTGGTTCGAAATCGCTTTGCATTCCGGTAAAGAGGCCTTGGCAAACGACCAGCTATGAGAAAGTCCTAAATGGCGTAATAGAAACCATTTTCTAATCGACTAGATCCGACTTTTCGATCGATCGAGCCTCGCCCACTTAGCTATTACTTTTATTATTTTACTCACCTAACAACATCAAATTGCTGAGTTTTTCTTATCAAAACTTACGTAGTGATTGCAGGTTGTAGGTAGTCGAACAGAGGTTCCCTAATTGCTCTGCAATTTATACCATTGTAATTGAAAATCAAAAATTAAGACCAACATGCTTTTACTGTAACTGTCGAGGATTACAATTTGAAATCTTTGATTATCATTCATTTTCCTTCTGTTCTTTTATTGTCAAGGGCAAACTTCAGTTACTAGGGTTTTAATTTGCTTTAGTTAACTTAACCATTGTAGGAATTTTTAAATATTATTTTCTTAATTACATATTTTTTGTTCTTACAATATTCATATTCTTAAGGTACATTAAGTATGTCGAACGTTTGGAATGCACACGAATACTCATAAGCATATTCTTAAACAGTCTAAGATAACGGAATTCTACCGGAATGCTTACGGAAGCTTGAGAACTTATAAAAGTCCATGCTGAAGTAATACGAAGGCACTGGGTGTGTTTAAAACAAATGCATGCAATAGAATTTTTACTCTTGAACATGTTTTTGGATAAATCGCATCTCATTTATTAAACACTGGAAAGAAGAAGAAGCATGTGATAGGTACTAAAAGTTTCGGTTTAAATGCAATTTCGTTTTTTGATTTTTTCGTATCCACCGCAAAGCCACACACGTTTAGTCGCAATATGTTCACATATAATTTGGTATACCATTACACCCTAAGTTGTTTTGTGGCGCATTACCTTGAATTGAATTGAAATTCATCTTGAGCTTTACTCTATAATTATATCATCTGTAGACTAGAAGTGCCGAACAGCAAATATTTTAACCTGAAAATTAAAAGCAGGTTTTTGTTTTTCGACATAAACCGGCTAAAATTCTGACATTTTGTTGTTGTTGTTTTTTTTTTAGTATATTTTCCAGCGAACGTTTTTCAAAGTTGTTAGCCTAAAGGGTTATATAACTGCAACGGCAAAGTAAGGCAACAAAACAGTCACACATAGGGTGTCGGTAATTATGGTCAGTTATGCTTGGTATCAAAAGTGGGGAAAACAAGCGAACAAGCGGAGAAGCGAACGGACGCACGAATAAACGAGAAGATCCTTCAGAGTGCTTGTTTTTTGTTGTTTTCCGTTTATTGTTCTTGCGTTTGGTTTTATAAGTAAATTCAAAATTGATGACTGAATGAAGCCGGTAATGCTTATCGAATGAAAACGTCCTACCGGCAACAAACAAAGAACAAAAAAAAAAAAAAATAAATAAAAAAATAATGAATAAATAAACAAATTAATCGTAGCCGATAATAAATTTAGTTTTCATTTGATCATAAAAAAACTTATTACCTTCAATAACTTAATTATGTCACAACGAATTATCCTCTTTTTCATTTTATTTTTATCAATATTTTTTTTTTTATTTTTAATTTTTTTATTTTATTTTTGCATTCATTATAAGCATGAATTCAATAAACTATCATCACTACTACATACACGAGCGTTATTACAAGCAACTTGTGTTGCGTGCCAACGATCAACCATCATGTGAATACAAGCGGCGGCATTGGTGCTTTTTATATCGCTGGCAAATTATTAATTGCTTTAATTAAAATTTTTATTGAAAAACGGAACGAAAAAACAAAAAACAAAAAACAAAACACAAAAAAAAAAGAAACATAAATATACATATGTTGCTGTTATGATTATTATCATCATTATCAATATATTATATTACATGTGTGTCTGCGCCTGTGTGAGTGTAATGACAGTAGCTTTTATAGCTTTCAACAATTACACATTAACTTAACCCGTACAGTCAGCAAAATGTGAATTTTATTATAAAGGGGACTCCGCGTTGCTAGTGAAATGCTTTTCACACATGCAACCCAGAAAGTCTTTCATCTTCGGCAGGCGCAACCGTGAAGGTTTTGCTTTTTTCATTTTTATTATTTCGTATTTTTTTCTTTATTTTCTTTTTTTGGCCTTTCTCTTTGCCATCACTTTGAACTGGTTATTATGGGCCATACGGCCGTTGTATGCAAGTAATAGTAGATTACTTTCTTCATCATCTTCATCATCATTTGCGTCTTTATCAATGCAGTCGGAGTCGAGTTATGAAATTAATTACACCGGTTCTCGTTTGTTGTTGTTATATTAATTTTCATTGTGAAGCGACAAACAACCTCAGCAGCAACAATGATTAAAAATACAGATGAACTTGGTCTGAAATTTAAAAGCGATTAACTTACAAAGTCGAAGCTACAGTAGCATGTTGTTTGGTGTGTTGTAAATGACTGACTGTGCATTCGAAATGATCATAAATTAAGATTTGCGGTTGCCGAGGAGGGGGGAATGTTGGGCAGGGAGCGAGTGTAGGGGGTGGGGGGTTGATACCTACCTCTTCAAATACTAAATGTTATAAAACTAATTTAAGTTAAATTTATTTTTACAAAGATACCGTTCTCTTCTTTAAATTAATAATCCAAGAGGTGTAACGGGGGGGATAGGCTTCATATTCTTCAGGCTTAAAACAAAAATTACAGAATTATTTACTTTAATATGCTTCCTGATTTGCAGTGATCCTTGCATGTCCTCTGATTTACTATTAAAGATTTTTGCCCTTAGATTTCTCGCTAATAGTTATTTTCATTCCCATTTCCTACGGATCCCTTTAATTGAGTTTAGCATGCGACGTCGAAATAGGTATGATTGATTGTGAACCAGGCAACTTCGACCTCTAACACTCTAACTTTGTGTTAAGGGTATCATGCGAATGATGTTTGAGATTTAGGCGGAGTGAATTTACCATTGAAAAGCGTAAACGATCCAGTCAATGGTCGTCGGTTGACGATTAAAGGCCATCATACATACACCCGCACACAAACATACATTTATGAGAATTTAATGAACCTCTCATAGTCGATGGACCGAGCTTCATCGATGCGAATTTCCAAGCTGATAAAAAATTATACATTAAAAGGTTCAAAATGCCGACTTGTTTTTGTTTTTTTTTTTTTTTCAAGAGGAATGAAACATTTAATATAACTTTTTCTTGTTATAAATTATATAATAGTGAAGGCAGAGCAATTTTATTTTTAGTTTGTTACTCTTGCCGACATTAAAAAAATATATATATATTTTGCCATAATTGCTTAGCTTGCCTTGATGCCCTTGAAAGAAGTTTTGCGATCAATCTTTTTAAATCGTTAAGAGCGAAGTAGAGCATTCAAGCATTAATCGTTTATTCCTTTATCAGGTTCTAACTTAATTTGTGTAAATCCGCGAGCATTGTTGCATTCACTTTGCTTTAATGGACGGTTCCGCGATCAATTGCAGGCTCTTTGCGAGCAATCAAACCTTTTCTACAATCGATCAAAGCTAGTCTGAGTTCCACAAGTCTATGAGAGGTCGAAATCGGGGAGTTCGGATATGAAACCAAAAAAACAACAAGTAAAAGAATTATGTGCGGCTGCCGACAAAAAGGAACTCAAAAGAAAAAAAAAATTAAATTTCGATACTCTAGCATATTGAGTGGACCAGTCCGATTTTTTCCATTTTTTATAGGTAGTGTATGACCGTCCATGGGTATTTGGGATATATCTGCGATAGATTATGACTGATGATGAAATAGCGCAATATTTATGCTTTTGAGGACAGAGATGTTTTCACTTAATGTCGAATCAATGTGAAGAGAACCAAGAGCTTCTAATAGTTCCGCTAAATTTCAAGTTGATATTTTCATTTCTACGCTCGAAAGAACGCTAACCACATGTAGACGCACAGACGCACAGACGACACACGGTAAAATATAATTACATCGATTTAAGATTCGATAGTGATCAGGAATATGTTTACTTTAAAGAGTCTCTAATGTTTCCTTCTTCTTGTTATAACCGTCTCGATGAAATGAATAAATCTTTCACATTTCGCCAGTGAAGCTTAGGGCGCTAATACTAAGTAAACCTTGCCAAATGGTTGGAATCCCTGAGAAGTAGTTATTATATCAATGTAAGTAAGTAAATGTTAATAATTTTTGTATTATTATAATAGTTACTGTAGCGTAAGTAGGCGTAGCCGATTCAGCGTTGAAGTTGCCTAAGGTAATGCGGATAAGCGTGAGTGCGTTCGCTTTTCTTGTATTGAGCGTATTAAACAAACGATTAAATACGTTTTGATCTAAAGTTATATTAAGTAATCGAGTTCTTATTTAACTTTCCTCAAGATGGGGCTCAGCAATAAGTTCAAGACCAGCTACGGCACTCAAGCGTGGTCCAAACGCTTAAAAATTATAATGCAATCCAGGGGCAACACCTTTTAAAATAATCTTCAACAATTTGGCGTTGAAGTAGACAAACCACATATTGTTGTATGATTGTTATAGAGGTCCTTAACCATCACACCATGGTTAACAAGACATGGACAATAAGATGTCAAAAGTAGGGAACCAACTAGGGAAGTTGTGCGATTTCGAATTAAAAATACGTTATATATAGTGACTGCGCGCACGAACGTGATTCTTTAGCTAACGCGGGGCTGTTTGCGAGAAGTGATTTATAGCCAACCCGCATTTCTCTTCGACTTCGCACAAGACTACTAGCGGCCAGATTTGTTTCATGACGATAAAACATACGACTTAAATATTGTCTTGAATCAAATATATGTATAACCTGCCAGCAATTATCGGCCAATTGAGCGAGAAATCTTACGCCATCGTTCGATCGCAAACTTTGTATGATTCTAAGCAGATAAAAAAGGGTGTAACCAAGTTCGAGTTTTAAAGTTAACTTCATCTGTTGGTAAGGGCACAGGCAATGCCCTTACACAGTTCACCTCAAAAGCATTTAGCTGCTATAATGGCTCGTCATAGACATCAGCTGAACACACCGTACGAGCCGCAAGAACACCCAACACAAAGAATGAACACAAAATGGCGATAATGTAATGTTACAAGAATAACGGAGAAACCTGTGGCTTGTGTTTCCAGTCATTTTATCAAAAATTCAATAAAAAAGAATATACATATGTATATATATATATAAATAAATGAAATATTTCAATGAATTCAGTGAAATAAGTACACTCTAATTTACGATAAGCGAGTCCATCTCTTATTGCTTGTGAATTACGCGTGCAATTCAAAATATTCTTCACTCGAAGTTGGACGCAGCCTTATAGCCCTAGTGAACTAATAGAAAATGGATTGAAGCAGGTCTAATTCATTAGGGAAGTAAAGGCGGAATAGTACGGATCCAAATGGGATACATACGGCAATAGCTAATACTTTAAAATTGGAACTGACGAGGTCTGACCCACCTTAGCAAGCCTTCATAGCGTTTCGAGTTATTACAAGTAAGTTTTCGAGGCCTTCGGTGCATTTTTAACTCCCTTAGGCTTGTACACTCAATGGATCTAGCTGTTCTGGTCTTTCTGTTGTATAAGGGCGCGCCCATTCTCGTCACCTAAAAAAAAAAAAAAAGTGCAAACACCCAACGGTAAATCGCTTAGTGCGTAAATCTCAAGTGCGTTAGGGCTTTCGTTGATGGTAGCGATAGTGAGTGCTCTGTCGGTACAACCATAGCATTTACCGATTAGATATAGATCCACTAGGCTGCGACCATCACCTTCCTATATCCTAATTTCTTTCTGGTCGTCATCGTGCGACATGCATAGGCAGGCCACCATCCTTCGAGTCACATTAAAAAAAGAAAGAAGAAAATGTTGTTATCAATTAAATATAATAAATAATTTTATTGTACGATTAATTAATGATTTCGTGAAGCAATAAAATAATAATCAGGAACGATTGAAACGAGACCACGGCATTCACTTTTCACTATTGGCCACACGCAAAATTGAATCATACAAGTGACACACCATCACTTATTCTAAAGGCTAATATCCACTTCCCGGAAACTATTACATGTTGCTGATGTAATTGGAGAGTTATTGCAGACGTTTTTTTAGCGAGCCATTCGAACAAATATCGTAAACAGTCGCAAAACTTGGGACAAGCTATTGATCAGATGCACGCAGAAATGCATGCTTGTCAAAGAATGATCCTTGACCAGAAGAAAGCTATGTCGCGAGTGCCTTGGGCAATGCACAGATTTGGCTGAATTGGCGGGGAATCGATTTCACATTTTCTCACTATTATTTGTTGTCGTCTGTAGTGATTTTTGCAAACTTATTGAGAACGGAAAAAATGCTATTTCCTTCACTGTTTGCCAAATTCTTTGAAGTAAAATATTTCAAATTTTGGAAGAACTGCAAGCGACGAGCAGTTTCTAAAATATATGAGTTTTTGTTATCAAATCACTCATTAAGCAAATTAAGTAATTTTAAGAAACTTTCGTTGCAACCCTGGCCACGCTTTACGGAATTTCTCAACAGATCCCCATATGGGAAAAAATTGACGAAAAAAAGCGTTTTAGCTTAGGAAACAATCTTTTGATAACTAATTGAAGAGTTTTTACCGAAAAGCTGTAACCTTTCCATAAAAGATACAAAAAAAAGTAGAAATTTTTGTTTATAAATGAAATAAATCTTTACAGGAAAAAGAAAAACAATTATTAGCAAAGAGATTTGAGTAAATTCTACAAAGAATCACTTCAGAAATTTCGAATAATATGCGATCCGTTGAAAGTTAAGATAAACTCATTTTGATATTAGCGTTAAAAGCTCTGCTCTTCATCGATCTAAATGCTTACTTAAAGAAAGAAAGAAAGAAAGAAAGAAAGAGAAGAAAAAATTAAAGAAAAATGAAAGCTATTTATATTAATTTTATTAATTAAAATTATACACATTTACAAGCATGTTATTCGATGCACATGTCATTTGTCGTCAGTTAAAATCGCTTATTATTTATCAACTATAGGCTAACTGACCGAACAAGCAATTGATGGCCATTAACCATCTATAAGCAACAACAATAAAAACTGAAGCACATTAAAGAGAAAGACGAACAAATTCATATATATATGTATATATATATATATATATATATATATATATACATTACATATATAAACCACATGCTATGCACAAGACTGCTGCATTAAACATTCAGCATACATTTGCCAAAGTTCAGCAAAGGAATGAATAAATGCAATAGCAAACAACCACAAAACCAATCCAGTCATCAAGCCTTATAAAACCACAAGAGTGAGTTTCGCTCTTTTGCTTTTTATCCTGAATAAAAAAAAAAAAAAAAACCAAAACAAAACGAAAAATTCTTGTCGACATATCGACAATATAAATAATAAAGACGGTGTATTAAGAAGTCAGGCGAAAAGCAAAGCGAAGCGACCAACCGATCAACCGACCAAGTAAGCAAAGACAACGACAGCCGCTGAGCACAGAGCAAGAGTATAAGGAAAAAGTTTACACAAAAAAAAAAAAAGTAAAGAAAGAAGCATGAAAGCTAACCACAAATGCAAAACGCATTTACGAATCTCACAGAAGCTACTTAAAACGCACAATTTTTGATTATGTAGATTTATACATACGTATATGTAGGCATATACGTGCATGTGTGCATAAGTTGTCTGTCTGTCTGTCTGTCTGTCTCTCAGTGTTTAAGAGACAAGCACATCATAATTTTCGAATGCACAAACAAAAACAAAAAAATATATATATTTATATATACACACACATACTCACATCTATCCATGCATGTATGTTTATGAACATATTTCATACACGCCAAACTCCTATTTACGTTGTATTTATTAATGTAATATCATCACGGGCGCAGGAACACAAACACACACACACACACACATACTTAAGAACATTAAATAAATGCATTTAAACTTTCATATGTAAATGAAACACTGCTTTAACTATTAACAATATTCAGGGAGTGCTTTAAACTCGGCATGTGCTTGCATTTTGTTTCTTCTCGTTTTATTTATTTATGTATGTTTTCGTTTTTTGTTTTTGTTTTTGTTTTTGTTTTAAATACATGTTCATATATATATGTACGTATTTTCGATGTTCTTGTCTTTGGGATTTCGATTTTATTGTGTCCGTCTGTCGACCGATCTGCCGTCTGCTTCACTGACAATCGCTTAAGCTCATTAGGAGTTTTCAGCTCAACGGGTGGTAGTGTATAAGACCATATAATAAAGACATAAAGTAGTTTTCTATACAAGTGCATGCGATTGTCTCTCTCTCTCTCTCTCTCTCTCTCTGTCCGTTTGCTTGGACTGTTTGTTTGCGTGTATATGGATCTTCCCGTTTGTAACATTTTATATCATTGATATCTTAAGAAAAACAACGCTTCATTTGCTTTGCCTTTAACATTGATTACACATATGAATGTACGTATGCGTATGCGTATATGTGGTTCCGCAATAGCTTTCAATACCTGCAGCTTTGCGAATGCATATACAAGTCATTGCTTAACTTTTTGAGCTAAACGTTGAACGTTCAAGATTGAAAACTCAAAACGTACCGAAATAAATTTTCATGAGTTGTTGTCACACGTTGACATCTATTCCCAGTGGCTAAGACCTCAATTGTATTACAAGAGCAGCAACAGTAACAAACCGATTTTCACATACCAGTAGCCAATTACGGTCAAAACTAGTTAATTAAAATATTTAATTTGTTTTTGTGTTAATTTTAATGGAAACCCAACTCCACATACAGCGCCGACATACAGCAATGCGGTAAATTAATTGCCGAATAAACAAATGAGCTGATGTATGGTACCCCTGGCAGCAGTTGATGAAGCAGTCTGCACATGATAAGCACAATACATGCCGACAATTAATAAACAACTAACCGATAAAATAGATGCGAACAAAAGATGAAAGAGTGAGGTCGGATTACATCAAACGTTTAAATGTTACTAGTAATGTTGTCTCTGTCATCCGAGTTGGTTCATTCTCTCAAATGTTGTTGTGGATGTGTGCCGGTTCCACATTAATCAGCGAAATATTCATGGATTATAATCAATGAGGAATACATGTGACTAAAGAATATTTCAAAAATGGATTTTTAAATTTTGTTTTCACGATTTTCAAAATGTAATCCTTGCCGAGATAGCAGACCGAAGGAAATTAAAGGTTTCTCGTTCCGCGTGCTGTGGTGATTTTAAAAGCATTGTAAAAATTGAAAGCTGCTTAAGTTTATTTTATCCACGTTTCGTAGAAAAATTCCATTTTTGAGAACACATTTTTCATAATTTATATCGACCGGCCGTGCCAGTGCTTTTAAGACACGTTTTAATAACGTTAACGTTGGACTTTAACACTTAAGAAGAATATTCTTTCCTTACCCTACCTTCTGTTGAGCAATTAGTTCACTGTGTCTTTTGTATATATATATATATATATATATATATATATTTGTCATTGCCAATGTTTACATTGTGATCACTTTGTAGAATTCTAGCCTCCAAGCAAGTACACACGATAGCAACTCTTGTACACGGTTACAATATGTTATTGTTCTTGACAAGTCCACTGCGTTGCTGCAGTTGCTTCAAAATTCGCACCACATGTTGTTGTAGTTGTTATTTGTATGGGTATGGTAACAGTGTATCGGATGTGGCTAAATGGACGATGGATGAGAGTATGTTTATAAAAGTGTGGTTAGTTTGTTGGTTTGTTGGCTGGATGGTTGGTTGCTTGGTTGGTTGAATGAATGCATGGATGGATGGATGGATGGATGGATGGACGGATGGATGAATGGATGAATGCATGGATGGATGGATGGAT
Source organism: Glossina morsitans morsitans (assembly GCA_001077435.1). Classification (NCBI taxonomy): domain Eukaryota; kingdom Metazoa; phylum Arthropoda; class Insecta; order Diptera; family Glossinidae; genus Glossina; species Glossina morsitans. The sequence continues at coordinate 18,532 of CCAG010015205.1, forward strand.
GACTGCTGGGTTGTTCGTTGTGATGCGCATGCGCGCGGCTTTAATCGCTTTGATCTTTTGTTCAGCCGTAGAATTTAATTGCACGATTGCCGCATTTAGTACAAAGTGTTTTTCTTCCAAAGCTATAGTTATTTTGTATAGCTATTGTTGTTCTTGTATTCGCTTATTTGCGCTGCAATATGAAAAGGTATAGAGTGAAAGAAAACAAAGAGAAAAACAAAATAATATCCACCGTCTGCTAATATAGTTTCCAGTCTTTTTATAAAACACAATAAGGTGGCTGACTTGAGTCTACATTATAACTTCTATATAAATATATATACATATATATATATATATATATATATATATTGTTATTGAATTTTATGTGGTGGTGGTGTTTTTCATATTTAGTTTATAGTTCATTCTGCGTGAAGTACAAGCAGAAAGAAGAATTTCATGCAATGTTGTCTTTTGCTCATGGCAAAATCTAATTGCCCGTCGCCGTGGCAAGTTCAATCAAATTAATTGCTTTTCGCAAAACAAAAAGGGTTCGCCTTTAGCGCTTCAAAGTACAAGAAAACAAAAAAAAAATATTATAAACAGTTAAACAAATGCGAATAAAAGAAGCGGAAAGTAAAAGCAAAAACCGAAAGAAAAACTACAAAAGACAAAAAGGAGGCTTACGTTTGCAATGGGCAATCAAAAGCATATGGACACTGAGCAAACAAACATTGCCAAGCGAACAAAAATTAGTTACGGCTTAAAATAATTTCGCTGTATAATAATAACAGCGACAACACCGTCAGCGGTAATGAAACGAAGAAGAAAGAAGTTGTGTTCGATTTAAAGTGAATTTGCCGACCATCATCATCACTTGCAATGCAATGTAAATGTAAATGTAAATGTAACCTACCAGGTTAGGGTAAATGTAGTATACCATATCTGCAGAACCCACACTCGAGTATGATTTACTGTGAAATAGAAGCGACTCGTACGGTACAACGTTCGCAGGCATCTCTCACTTGTATTTAACGCTGTACGCATACACGCACACATCACTATTCGATGTGCTTAATGAGCGGACTTAATGACGCGATAATATTGCTCTAGGAGCATACACCCTAGAGCACACAACTACAGGACTGCCAAAAGGACGTACGAAATGCCTAAGAGTAATGAATGAAAATGTCACATGCAGTTTCCCAATACCTATAAAAAAAAAACGAAATAAGAATTTATTACAAGAGGGTCTGACCTCACTATCAGTATCGCGAAATTTTGCGAAGAAACCTCGTCCAAATAACGATCGACTAAAATCATTTTTAAAGAAAAAATACAAATAGATTTAATTGAAACATTGCGGGGTGCTGAAGGACGCTTAAAAGATGCAATCAGTTATGGGAATGTTATTATACTTATTTACCCATCACTACATTCTTAATCGATTTAAGCATGTCCGTCGGTCCGTCTGGACATCGTCTGTTGTAAATATTCGTCTGGCCGCAAAAATGAAGCTACCGATCGTTATTGTTCTTTATCGGTATATATACTTGGTATTGAAAATGAGTCAACTTGATGGAGGTACACGCCTATGGTACTACGTAAGATGAGGGCATCTCTGTTTTTCAAAAACGAATAAATATTCCGTTGCACGTAGATGATTTAAAACTGAACTTCCAACAACAATGCAACTTAAGTGTATTATTACTACTGTACAAACGGTGCGTAACGATATATCGATGGGATGAATAAATACAGTATTTTTCAAAGGCATAAACAGGGAAATAGGGTAAAAGCGATCAATAAATGCATTAATGCAATAATTAACTGGACAATTACTGATATTAACTATCTATGTTAGAATATGTACGAAAGAAATCGTGGGAAAACGATGTCCAAAATCGATCATAAAAGGTTTCAGTTTATCAAGGAAAATGGCCGGAAACGATATATGAGATGCGTACCAAAAAACCTAAAAGAACATCAAATAAGAACACTTAGAGAATATTTATATGCACAAGTTGACTATTCTAATACACACAAAGTGATAGGCCAAGCAGATACAAAACCATCACCAAATCTGGCAGAGGTACGTAATAGTCGAGAGGTAAGCAAAAGCGAAAAGTATTAATGAAAAATTCCACGGTGTAAGATAATAGATACAGATACGAACGCGGAATTGCAAAAGCTATAAATTTTATCAAGATATGTGCACTTTGCAAACAAGGCAAGGCCTATAAAACAAGTAACAAGTAAGTAAAATTACATTCAATCGCGACTTGGGTCCCATCATACCCATCATTCTTATCCTAAAAACGATAAAAAAAGTAAAATAACCAAATTTTCGTGCTCTATAATACGGAGTCGGTGCGGCTGATTTCTTCTATTGTGAAAATAAAAGACGTCGTGGTCATTTTAGGCGTGTCCTTGGAAAAGTTTAGATCTCTCCCAAATTCCTTTGCAAATTTGTAGACGATATCTTCATTTTCGCTAACGGGAAAATATTTACCACGAATAGTCCACAGTTGCGCAGACAAACAAATGGACAGACGAGCAGATGGACATGATTAGGTGCATTCTGAATGTGAAACTGGCCAAGAATTTATGTTCTTTATTGGGGTTTCGAAGCTTGTTTTTGACGCGTTATAAACGTAATGAGAAAAAATTTAACTTATGGCACGCTATAATAGTGGGTAGGCGTGGTGAATTTTTTCCACTTTTGCGAGATACCACAGCATCGCCAATAGAATATACGTTCAAGTTCTTGTACATTTGCTAAGCATATGCTCTAACTTATGAGTAATTATCAAAAAAACAATTTTTTATTCCTATTGAAAAACACAGATGTTCTCAGTTTACGTATGAGTGTAGGCGCATCCTTCGATCGATTTCTCTCATTTTCAATGCCGACCTGCGTGCAAGAACTTCCAATGTTTCTGCCAATCTTGAAATCGATAGCATCCTTTTTACGGTCAGGAGTATGGTTACAACAGACATTATACAGACGGATAGACGGATATGCTTAGATCGTTTTAGGATTTGATACTGATCAAGAATATACATAGTTTGTGGGGCCTCTGATGCTTACTTCTGGGCCTTGCCGTTTGCTTCGATCAAATGAATATATCCGTCAGCTTTCGGTGATGGGGCATAACAATAATAACCATAACGATGACAATAATAGTCGAATAATAGTAACAATAATTATATAGAGATTGATTTGTATTTTTGTTCTCCTCGATGCATTCATGCTGTTCTGCGGTTCATTATCAAATGTGTTGTTAGGAAAGCAACTAAGTGTACGTAACTCCATCTTAAGCACATAAGTGCTGTTCTTTTAAAGAAATTGGCGAGTTTGCGATCTTCGATTGGTTTTCCTAATATATTAGAAAGTCTATCACACAGGTGATATATCCGCAAGATTGGAAAGTTATTGTTATACCATATATTAAGCATATAGTGAAGTGTACTCGTATGGATGCATGTGTTACTCTCTGTATTTTAAGATATACCTTACAAATATGGGAATATATAAACGGACGGACAAATGTATGTGTAAATATAATTCTTCGTAATGCGACCGCGATTTCACTTCTTATGTTATTGACTTTTACGCTGGCGTTGATGAATGTGCGCGCCGTAGTGAAGAAGTAGAAGAAGTTGTATCTTTTTTCTACTTTTCGCATTTTTTGCGCTTTTTGCCGTTTTTGTGTTAACATTCAGAAAATTAACGAACTAATTGTCATTTTTTACAACAACATGACAATTGTATTTAGTGGTGAGATGACATTTACAAGCTGGTTTTTGTTTTCACTCATTCACTTCCTTTGACACTTTTTTCGACCGTTTTGTCGTCATTCCTGAATTTTTTTCCTTTTTCCCTTCCATTTGTCATTCTTGTCGCTCTATGGTTGGTGCCTCATTATAATTGTGCTGCAATATCTATCTATCTTTTTCCCTCTTATTTGATGTTTTTCCCCTTCTCTCTCTCCTGCGGGGTCTCACTGTAATTAAGTTTGTTTACTTATCAGGTTAAGCTGTTCTGCTACCACATACAGAATGCTGTTGAAATAATAAATAAAAAAAAAAAAAAAAAAAGAAAAAGTGCTGCGCTGTGTTGTAATGCCTGAGGGTTGACAGACTAATTACAAAATTATGAATAATTATAGTAATTTCCAGCACATAGTACGTATGTAATTTACAATTTGTAAACATAAGTGAGAATTTTTGCGAAAAACAACTAAAAAGAAAATTTAAATTAAATGTGAATTTTGAACTCGGGTACACTTCATATTTATATTCATTAATTGATGAAAATGCATAAGGCATACAATCAACAAAAATATGAAAAACTTTCCTTACCGTCCACATATGCCATTAAAATAGAAACAGTTAAGGCCAATTTAAGCCTAAAATTCGATTTGTTAAATACGTCACGACTTGAACGAATCGATTTATAAACGACAAGACACTCACCCTTGACTATTGACTCCTTGTCGTGGACTATATCCCTAAGGTATCGATACTTTTTCCTTTGCCAACTTAAATTGCGTCGTTTCTAATCAGCAAAGCTCTCTTTGCACAGATGTTAGGTACTGTATTACTTCAGCCTGTTGCTGCTTAAGTCTCATATATTGCTTGCAATCAACTAAGATGAGGAAAACAATGCAATTTTAATGAATAGTTTACATTGTTCAAATTTTTATAAATAGAACTTCGGGGAAGAATGTTTGGAATAATTTGAAGAGAGAACTCTCCAAAGTCAGGGAAAGTGCGCGCCATGAGGCGTCAAACAGGTGAGATGGGGAATGATCCCTAGGAGCCGCTTGAAAAACATGAAAATAGGAAAGTTTTTTGTTCTTGAGTCGTATTAGAATCGGCATTGGAGCGTGGATTTCTGACAGCTTAGAGCTGAGTGAGAAGGATTTACTTAAGGACCGCACCATACCTTACTATACATGATAAGGTGAAGAGCGAAACTGCACATTTTTGCTTCGATGATGACATTTTCATTATTCAATCAGATTATTTAGGTGCAATCTATTAAAAGCTTCCGGAAGCTGATTCAACAGTCAATTTTAAACGGCATAAAAATCAAATTCATTATGTGTGACTTCGTGATTCGTTTATAAAAAATACTTGCTGCCGTGTTCCCTGAAGTCCAACTGCATGAATAATAATTAAAATTTTATCCGTAATAATTCCAATCCTTTGTCTCATCCAATGTCTTTCCAGCTTCGTTAGCTTTTCTCGGAGTCCTTACTATATTCAAGTAACAACCTTCATGTAAAGAATTTTGCAACAAGTGTTTTCATTGCACATTTCGAGCCGTTCTTAAACTGTCATCACTCAGCAGTGCGAGCACAAGAGGCTTTCAGATACATTTGCCACATCTTCGCTGACTAGATTCTGAATGTAGCGTTGAAAGGAATATAATTTAAAAATTACTTTCCCCTGCGTAGCAAAAGGCAGGCTGTAGGAACTTAAAAAAATTAATTGGTGCTATCCAGCAAGTTGGTTTAGAACGAAACAAAGTGACTATGTAAGATTGATGGATGCATCGACAATAGTATGTAAGTTCTCTGGTTTTTTACCCATTCCATCCATAAACTGCAGCAGATACCCCTACAAAAATTTGGCCGTACATTCTATGCGCGATGCTGTGGATTTTGTAAAAAAATGCGAAAAATCGGCCACGCCTATTTCATGTCTTTATAACGTGCAGAAGCAAGCTTCGAAAACCTCCCAAGGTAAGTATATTAATTCTTGGTCAGTCTCAAATTCGAAATGCATGTTCGTTCGCTCATCTCTCCGTCCGTCCGTCTGTCCAATTGTGTAGTATCTGTGGTAAATATTATCCAGTTCGCAAAATACTGCCCACAAATTTGCAAGAGTTTGAAAGTGGGTCATAGAAGTCAAAGAACTCGCCTACAAGGCCTACACGTCTGTGCAACCAAAATTGAGGACACCTTTGCTTTCCCTCTCTCTTGCTCCTTGCTCATAAACTACAGCAAATACACCAAATACCACACAAATTTCTACAAAGCTATTCTACAAAACTAGGACGGCGATGGGTAGCAGAGATGCGGTCGCAATCGAATATAATTTTTTGCTTGTTTCTATGTAAGCATATCTGTTCATCGATTGAATCGATTGGCTCATATTACAAATTTATTTTAAAATCGAATTTTCTGTAAAGTCTTTGAACACACAATTGTCATGGCGATGACATTTGGCAAGTAGACGCTAGGAGACTTTCCTATACATTCATTGAACGTTCTGGACTGGAGCCTGGAAATATATGTATGCAAATTGTCAAATTGGTGATTCCGAATAATGAGCATAATTTTTATCTGCCTCGGACGTGAACAACAAGCAAACCTGTTCCAACTTGTTTTCTGAAAACTATAGGAATGTGATCGAAAATCTGCGATTTTGGTATGGGTTGCGCTATAATTGCGCTAATCGGGAATATGACAAAAAATGTACAGACTGGTCAGTGTCAAGGGGGGGGGATTTCTTGAGCAATATTCGTCTGCTTCCTGAATTCGTAATCGCTCGCTAAATGGCTAAATGGCTAATAGTTTTTTTGGTAGGTATCGGAAAAGAAATCAATAAAAAGGCAGGTCTTCAGTCCGAATAGGAACGCGTCAGATGGTGAAAGCTTTCCTTTCGTGAAATAAGACAATCGATCAAGAGCAAGTTCAGTGGCAAAAAGCTTGAGTTGTCCTTTTCATTTTATCAAAACCTTGAGAGTTAGGTTAGCTCCCTCCCGAGTAAAACATTCGCTATGCTTCTTTTCTTAATTAAATTTTTTAAAATTTTATTTCAGTTTATTTAGATAAGTTATTCACTTCTCTTAATTGTGTAGCATTTAAATATTGATTTTTTTGTTTTTACTAATTTTTGCAATTAACTTAATACATACATACAATTGTTATGTACATTAAATGTATGCATTTCTATATACATTATATTAATATAATACTTTTTAATTCGTAATTGATGTACAGATTGAATTGCTCTTATAAAAGATAATAATAAATAAAATAAATTAAAACTAACACATATATATATATACTTATATATATATTGATATATTGATATATAAAAATACTAAAGCACGTAAAAATATTATTATAAAAAAAGTACAAGATACATATCATAAAGAGAATATATTTATAAAAAAAAGTAATCGGAATAGTTTGTTACATATGCGCGAATAAATTGCGAAAAAAAAGACGCTAACGTTAAGGTACTTAATAATTTAGGGAAATAATCGTGAAATTTGATTTAAAAAAAAAAATCACTCACTACAAATTTATATACATTGGGTGCATTGGGTTCAATGATTCTTATTGGCTTTCCTTTTTTTATAAATGCATTTAAAACTACACTCTTTGCATATAAGACGTATAGACGGGAACGTTATGAAAATTAATGCCACTATAGAGAGGGGCGCTCATCACGGATTTGCCAGTGGTGTGTATGTGTTTTTTGGGCAAAGATACTATCGATTTGGTTGTGGTATTAGTCATCGAAGAGGTGGGTGTGGGTACCAAACGACTGCGATACGATTCGCAGGTTTTACGCGACCACACCCACATGCCTGTTAACGTGCCACCAGCTAATTGAAAGAACAAGCGTATTAAGGTCGGCCAGGCCATTAATACTGCTGGTGAAGCACAATCTTCATATGTAGAACACACGGGCACAGTAGTCGGATAGCGTTCAAAAAATGTTGCAACTATTCCGATTAAAGTGGGCGTGAAAAATACAAGTGAAAAGATTAAAAATCTTTTTCGTATCTCTGAAAATCTCTGATGACCAAATGTAGGCAACATTTGTTGTTGTAAAATGTGAAGGGATTTCGCTGTTCTTAAAGTGAAAAAGAAGCCCAGCAATAATAACATTATTGCAGGAATTTCGACAAATCCAGGGGCCATACACATACCCGTCAATTCATTAGGTTTTACTTTTTCCATTAGCAAAGCTGCTATGGGGGGTGCCAGTGGTGGCACCCAAGCCAAAACATGAAACAGACCGGATTTTTTTTCCAACGCCTCAGAAGACCACTTCTTGTGCGAGGAAAGATAAAAGCATAAAGCAAATATCAACCACCAGGTGGCAGCACATAAACTTAAATAACTTGTGGTAATGTAAGAAGCCAAGCAGGGTGGCGTCAAGCTACAAGCCGGACTATGGGCCCGATTCATAGGATCTTCGAGTAACGCGAAAGCCCGCGATGAGTTATGAAATACTATGCGCTCCAGAAAGCAAACGCTAAATAAATTATAGCATAGGCATAGAAAAAGTACAGGTCTCTCCGGATAGCCAAATCTAGTCGGCTCAGCCCAAAACGTTACCAATGAAAATAATGTCAATACAAAGCATATCGCCGAGAGGCCTAAAATTAAACTTTCCGCGGTTTTTTTTTGTTGCGTAGTGTGAAATGCGTCACGATTACATTGCGGAACACATTCATCCGCATTTAAAGGATTAACCGTAAAATTATAGGGACAGATGGCAGCCAGTTTTACAGGTTTTTGTATATGCGAAGGTAACCAAGGCCAGTAGAAGTGGCCGCTAGTGGGACCATTGACTACTTGTTGGGGTATTTGTAGCTGACGATTTGGGGAATGATTTGCAGTAGCCAACGCGTCAGCTGGCAATGTTTGCTCTGGTGAAGATAGAGTTTCACTTTTGCTGTTTACCGTTTCTTGTGGTATTTGCATGCATAACTCTTGCTTTTCCGGTTGAGGTAGATTTTCACACTTCAAAAAGTCCGGCCATAGCTGCATTAGTTCCGTTTGCGGCGAGCATTCCGTTTTGACGGTTTCACAAAGCGACTTGCAAGCAGTAACAGGACGTGGTACATCGGGTGTACACAACGGGAAAAGTGACGAGCATAGCAAAAAGCGTGCACGGTTCGAACAATTCGATTCGATGAGCGGTAGTAACTTTGTAATCTGAAAGAAGAAGAAAAGTGATTTTCTATATAGCAAAAAACGCTTCATATTTCATATTTCAAAGCAAAAACAAATTAAGACGTTATATTTGGGCAAGGCCAGTCTTCAAACACTATACATATATATCGCTTTATATAATTCTTCAACTATTTTTGTCATTAAACATCGATAATTTTATATTCCAGTCTTATGAAGGCTCATTTTCCCCCCTCATATGACAAGGGAACGGAGAAATATACTTATTCGGTCCGAACTTCACGCAGTAAACGTATCAGTCAACGTATCGTGTATCAAATCGTTATTTCGGACAAATTTCTATTATAAATATTATATTAAACCTTTTATCCCTTTGACGTGTGGAGATTTCTTTTTTCTAGAAGTATCTATGTAGGAGGAGGCTCACAAATGGACATGTATAGGCCAAGTAGCAGCTTTTATCATCTTTAATTACTAATCAATAATGAGAGTACACGGTGGCGGATGCCCGGATGGACGGACGGACACAGCGAATTCAAGTCTGCTTGTTTGAAGGTCATATTCGATACGATTAGTGTACGCTCATTAATTGGTGTTGGAGGCAAATGTTTAATGCACTTAACGCTTTTAGTTCTATGTCTACTGAAATTCGTGACGACGATATTTTGAAACTTTTCTTGTTTGGTTTTATTTTAGTTTTTTTTTTTTTTTTTTTTATTCAATTTTGATACCATGGGGTATGGCTTATAGTCATTTTAGAAGTTGATTCGCGGAATAGCACTTAGAGTGTACGGGTCCAATAACACTATTGTATCTCAATTTCCGCAATTTGTGCAATTTTTGGAAATTCTAGGAAAGAGGAAATTTCGACACGTAAATCTTACTTCGATATCTGTGACAAAAGAAATGACGAATCAGTTTACTTTTGTGTTACGTTGATGAGTTGAACAATCATAAAACCATAAACTGTCGCTTGATATCAAAAACGCGATTGCTATGAATCATTTTATTACAATGTTACATTTTCTTCCCAATTCTCTTTTTTAACTTTTTTACAGCAGTAAAGTTTTCTAAAGCGTTTAACTTTGAAAGGTTTTTTTTTGAACCTTGAAAGAGTTCATAGGAAATGTAGACAAGTTTCTGGTGAAATAATTTCGCTTTAACGTTGTATTTCCTTTTGTTTTTTTTTTATTTCGATTTATTGTTAACTACATCACTAGAGAGTATACTGGCTGCGTCATAATGATTGCAACGCATTTATCCATATCATATACGACGATCTTACAAAGCACATAACTCGACCAAGTCTACAGTAATCAGTCACACACTTACGTACGGTGCCATTTGATCGCATTAAACAAACTAAGCAACAAAACATAGTTTCGGTATTGATCGCGTTTTTTTATTTAGGGATTTTTTTATTTTTTTTTGGCGGCCATATTTTAACTATCAAAATCGTTTCATCTTTGTCAGTTGTATTCAGGAGAGGTATGCTTCACGTGTACAATGATGTCTCGGCTGGTGTTAAAATGCCTCCGAATCTTGAATGGGCTGGACAACCACAATGCCATACACTCAACATGGACACCTGGCCTTTCGGATATTGAAGGCAGTGAAAGGCTGAGACTGTTTAGCTGAGAGCCTAAGGGACCGTAATAGGTTCTGGACCCTTCTGGAACGTAAGAATAAGTTATAATAATAGGCTGATATCGCAATGGAGACAGAGAAACTTGCATTGCCATCATAAGCAAAACGTTGGACAAGGGCAAGCGAGAAGACTTATAATACTAACAATGAGGAGCAACTGGAATTGAGAAGGAGCTTATGTTTGGTCACGTCACTGCGAAAAACCTAGAGATCTCTGATACCGATTCCGTCAGATTCTGCCAAGGGATGAGTGAAACGTCCCATCATATCCTACGTGAATGCGATGTCATTTACAGTATCAGACGCCAGATGCGTCACGAACACTTTATAATGCCAAACAAAGCATCGTGCCCCGAACCAAAGAATGTTACGTTATTCGAAAAACATTATTTTATGAACAAAGAAATCCATTTAGGAAGTTTTGACGAATAAAATAGTAAGCGAAATTGATGCAAGGCTTTGTTGGAATTTTCTTGATCAACTATTAAAGGGCGTATTTTTTGTTTCGCTTGTAACACCCAAACAAACTTACCAAGGTCTTTATGTCCTTATGGAGAAAGTAAATGTATGCCTGCCTGTCCGTCCGTCCAAATATTTGCTTGAACTTGTATCGTGGCAAGAATTGAAATTACTTTTTTATAGTTAAGCCAACGTATTTATTGTTACTTCATGCTCGAGGATTAAATATTGAAAATGTGCATTTTACATCCCGGATAATGGTAAAAAATTGAAAAATAATACGGATACATATATCTAAAAATATTGTCAGTTAATAAGAATAACTTATAACTAAAAGCACGTATTAGTCGAAAATTTCGAACAAATGTCTGTCAGAGTTGTTAAGAGGCTCACTGCAAGAAAGTTCCAATCGATCTAATTGATGCACTTATTACTGTCAGTTTGATTTGCGAGGGAAGGCAGTATAGTATCACCAATCTGCCAAATATGCAGGAGTAAAGAGCAAAGGGCGAATGTCTTATTTCTTTCGGAAAAACATAGATGTTCGCAGTTTACGTAGTACTTTAGGTATGTCCTTCGATACCAACCTGCAAGCAGGAACTTACAACTTGTTTCTGTCCGATGTGAAGTCGATAGTTTCACTTTTGCGGCCAGAAGAATGTTTGCAACGAACAATACATACCCGGACAGAAGGACATGCTTAAATCGATTCAGAATTTAATGCTGGTCAAGAATATAAATATAGGGTCTCTGAAGCTTCCTTCTGCGCATTGCAAACGTTTTGGCAAAATGAATATACCCTTAATCCGTCGGTGATGGGTAAAAAAAGCGCTTACTTAATGTCCCTATAAATGCTTGAGGTGTAAAGCATAAAATTTTCGTTTGCAAGCGAAAACAATTGCGCTGCTTATTAGTAAAGTAAAAAATGAAAGTAAAAGGAACCAATACAAGATCAAGTATTTGAGGACGTAGCGGTCATTTTAACATATAAGTGGACAGACAAATCGCATAATTAAATTGATTTCGTCGTGCGCGATCATCAAAAATTTTATCATACATCTTATGAGATTCCTGTTGTGTATATTTAAGCTTTCGTTTAGTTTAATTTAACATACATTTGACCTAATACTATATAGCTTCTACGTTGTCGTTATATATATTAAGTCAGAAAAAATGCTTGTAATTAAACGCTAGAGAATTTTCATATAAACTTTACAGTTTTAAACGTAAGCATTACGTAAGAGCTTTAATAAAAAAGGAAGATAAACGAAAAATACCTCAGAAGCGTATTTAAGCCTGGCCTGGCCTGATACGCTTATTCAACTTACACGTAAATACCAAACGTAATAAGTACTAAAAATTTCCGAGAAACTTGAATTTCAATCGTTTTACGTCTTTCTTAATGTTTTTTTTTTTTATTTTTTATTTATTTTTTTATGAGTAATCATCTTGAAGAGTTTTCATGAAACCATTACATACATAAAGGTTGAACAAAAAAGAAAAAAAAAAAAAAAATGCTTTAACTACTTGTTAATCTACTGAAAGGTAACAAATGTCATAATAATTTTTAAATTCAAAAATATCTTAGGAAATTAAAAAATGAAAATCGAATGGAAAAAGCAGCGAAACAAATCTATAAAAGGAGTAAGTAAATAAGATTAAATGTATATACATTATATGTATGAAAACAGAGAGCTTGGAGGAGTGTTACGAATCAAAAAAATCGTATTCGAAATGCGAAACTTAAGCTATGCATATGCACGGCCTAAGGAGTTTTCTCTTTGCTCAAGGTATGCCTGTATCTTCGAAAGAACAAAAAAACAACTAAACAATGACTTTTTATATTTTCTTTTAAGTGATCAGAGAAAGTGATCAGTTACATTAATTTTGTCATTCCATTAGTAAGATGGACATTCATCGTTCACCCATCAACATTGCGTCACGTGAATTTTTTGTCGAATTTCCAAAACTATTAAATCGAAAAATTTGCGACACTTGATTCGGCGGAATTTTGCACGATTTTTGAACTACCAATATATATATAGGTGTCATTGCGGTGAACTAGGAGGAGAGCAAAACTAGGAAGTTTACAAATATGAATCGATATGCACTCGTACAACGTTTTGAAATCGTGAAAATTATTGCATTCATTTTTAAACGAAGTAATTCTGGAGGACCACCCATTTGTGTACCTAAATAAGTAAAACAATTAAATCTGGTGCTCGGAAAAGCCAACGAAAATTGTTGAAAATTGCCCTCCAAGTGCAACGAGTCACAGTTTGATGCAAGTTCCGTCCTGGCGGTACAATCGGGCTGCTAGTTATCGTTGCCATTACTGTTAGTGAATGAATTGCGTTACTGAACGTTGGTAGCCAATTGGTCCGTTGAATTGTGTCAGTGTCTCAATATTTAGGTGGAGGAGGGCTTTAAAATTAAAATCGATAGCAGTCGTTGATCAAAAATATATACACTGTGTGGGGTGTTGGTTGCGTGTTTTGTACAATCGTTAATGTGTACGTAATAAGCAGCTCAGAGTGCTTTATGTACTTTACATTTGCCTACGGTTTGATATCTTAGATTGTGTTCAGGCATGCAGGCATTTTCGTGATAAACGTTCTTCGTCGAACTTCGTCCTCAATGAATTTTTTGTTTTGCATTTCGTTTTAAATTGACTTGTCAGAAAACTGGCTTGCAATTTACGTCAATAATAGCTGAACAGCTTGACACAGTCGCGATTACCATTAATTGATTTTAATGGATCCAAGTTTCATGTAAAAGTTCCGGCTAATTTTTAAATGGAAATGCATTTAAAGTTAACGGCAAGATGAACACCTCGTTGTCCCTTACTTGCTTTTTTTGATTGATTTTTATTTCCATATTTATTTCCACTTACTTCGCCTCTGTTGTCCGCCCACATTCTTTCCTCTGATTCTGTTGCCATTAGTAGAAAGAACGATTTTACAGTAAAGAAAGGAGGTTTAGTATGAAAAGGAAATCCTACCGGGTTAAAGGAGTGTATTTACTACGCTTTTACACCCATCCTTGAGTAGTAGATGTAAAAAGAAGAAGTTTGCGTTTTTTTTCTTAGATAGAATTTTCAGTAATTACTATGTGTTTTGGGTAATTAATTACATAAATTGCGATCTTAAGCCCATGCTCGATTGGCTCTCTTTGCAAGAGTCTTAATCGGAAAATGTTGTAGGCCACAATTTATTCAATGATATGTTTTCGAAGTAGTTCACGTTCTTAACCATAGCAAGCGTATTTGCATGCAGATGAGTGGTATTTTTAAAGTTCACTTCTGATACTTTGGCTGATGGGAAAGGTTTGCTTTTATTTCTCGTTTTTAAAACTCACTAGGCGTATAAGCAAATGGTTGATTATAATTAAATTTTAAATAATCAGAGACTTGAATTGATCAGTCACAGGGTAGGTGCCATAAATGGAATAGTAAACTTACGGTGTACCTGTAGGTGGCTTTTTTAAAAACCCTTTTGCTAATACAAGCAATGAATGTACGATTTTGCGAGCATATGCTTTAACATACGCATTGTATCGTATTACTCCCTTCCCGTTTGTATCATTAACGGAACTCTTATCAAATAAAGAAAGCGAAAGTAACGAAAGATACGAAAGTAACAGCGGTTTAGTCAGTCAGGGCAGACCATTAAACACCTTACTGCGGCTTGCCTAACGAAAATCTTCATTCATTTACGTAATAAAAGACCAAAAATTATACTTTTTTTTCATAGAAAGATGATGCATTTGTCATGGAAGAGGGATCAACTGACTTGATTCAAATTAATTTTCAAGTCAAAGATCTTATAATTTTGTACTTATTTCCGTCATATTACTTTATGACGAAAATTAAACCATATGCAGATAGAAAGTAAGCAAGAAAATTATGTTCGGTCCTGATCGAATCTTTTACACTCCTCATCGTTATCCTAAGGAAGACTTAGAAGAAGGAAAAGATCGGAATTTTCATACTCTATAATATTGGGTGGGAATGGATAATTTTTCCTAGTTTCAGAATAAAACTCGAAATTTATATGGTGTTTGTGTTGTAGTACTTATGTTCACGATTTTTGTTGCGTAGGCGTGTGAGCGTTGCTGGCGTGCCCTTTGGACGGTTGGGGTCATTGTAAAATTCTTTTGCCACCTTTTAGGCGCTATTTACATTTTTGCAAAGGGACGGATTAGGTGCATTCTGAATTTGAAACCAATGGCCAAGCAAAAACTTAACTTATGACACGCTATAATAGTGGGTAGGCGTGGTGAGTTTTTTCCATTTTTGTGAGAAACACAGGTGTCCCCAGTTTACGCAATAGTATAGACGTGGCCTTCGACCGATTTGATCCATCATCAATACGAACCTGCGCGCAGATTCGAAGTCGATAACCTCATGTTTTGCGGCCAGGAGAATGTTTACAAAAGACAGTACACAGGCAGACAAGCGGACGATTCAGCATTTGATGCTGATCGAGAACAGATATATACTTCGTGAGATGTTTGAAGTTTATTTCTGGGCGTTGAAAACGTTCTGACAAAATGGATATAAAAATTTCAAGCGATATTACATAGAGAAGCCTAAGTCGACTTCGAGCAAATGATTCTGAATCGATCGATATAACAATAGTGCACTTTAAATCCATGTGGCCGTTACAAACATCCGCACAAATTTCGATTCGAAGTTGCATACCGACGACAAATAACAATAACTCGTCATCGCCATCGCCATCGCCATCGCCATCGTCGTCATCATTAACCTCATCATCGTGATCATCATTTTCATTTTAACTCTCATTATATTGTTTTTAAACATAATTTGTAGTTTTTATAGGCGAGTTTTGTTCTTAATTTGTTTTTCAAGTTTACTGCGAACTTTAAAACAAATCATCAATAATTTTTTAGCTTCGATCAGCTAAAGAAGAACAAGACAACGGAGACAACGACGAAGAAGAGTGAGCAGACGGAAGAGAGCGAAACTCATCATTGTGTAGCAAAGGTGTCCGTTATAGATTCTATGTTTGCTTGTGATTGTTGTAGTAATTTTTTTCTTTTTTTTTTTTTTTTACTTTCACGCTTCAATCTGGCTGGCTATGTAACGAATCGCAATATTTAACGCTTTAAACTTTAATTTATATTTTTAAAGAAGAAATGCCAGACAAAAGGTAAAGAACTAAAAATTAAATCATGAAAAAAAATCATAAATTATAAATTTTTTACACATTTCTCAGGGTTTTTTTTTTTATTTCATTTTCATTTTTATTTTTTTTCATATAATCATTAAACTTAATAATCAATTTTTTACTGTTTTTAACTTTTTACTATTGAATGAGATATAGATTGGTATGCGTGCTTATAAGCGAATATTTGTTGTTACGTTTGTATTCCTCCTATATGGAGTCCGGGTTTGCTTGCATTGATTCACATTTCAATTAATGTGCCTTTCTGGGCCGTAATTATGTCTTATCTGTTGATTAATGACTGCGACCGATTCTTCGATTTATTTAAAAGTGTGCGTGTCTGTCTTTTTATTTTACAAATTATTTCGCTTTTCTCTCTATATATAAAGGAAAGGAAAACAACAGCGGGGACAGCAGTAGCAACAACAACGACTGTAATAATAATGATTACAATAATAACAATAATGGTAACGAAAAATAGTTCCGGAACTTTCTCTGTCGCCCGTTCTTAACAAGCTACAAGGCTATCGAAAAGAATTTATTTGCCTAATAAATGATTAATCAGCTTAAGCCTCAGCTTGGCCTCTTTGGGGCTAATGGTTAAGCCTTGTGTCGAGAATTCGAATAAAGAATGCCGCAAAAACGAATCGAATTTATACAGAATTTACATTTTTCGCTTGGCGTGACTTTCGCAAAAACATATGATTTTTTACACCCATCACTTTAAGATGAGGAGTATCTTCATTTTGACAAAAAGTTTGCAACGCCCAGAAGGAAGCATCAGTCACCCCACAAAGTGCATATGTATATATTCTTGACCAAACTCGAATTCTGAATCGATTTAAGCATGTCCGTCTGGCGGTCTGTCCGTCAGTACAATATCTGCGGTAAATATTCTCCGGCCCGTAAAGATTTAGCACAAAGATTGAAAGTTCTTCCACGCAGGTTTGTATTGAAAATGGGCCAAATCCGCCGAAGAACACGCCCGTAGCACGACGTAAAGTGGGTACACCTCTGTTTTTCAAAACGAATAAAGCATGGGTTTTTCGCTCATTACTCATAAACTATAGCAGATAAACCGACACAAAATTGAACGTATACTCTAGTTCTCGTACCTCTACAAAAATGGAAGAAACTGGCCACGCCTACTCCACTTTAATTTAATTTTTTTTCAAAATCTTTATAATGCAAGCTACGAAAATCCCCAAAAGTATGTAAATTCTTGGCCAAATCAAATTCGGAATGCATCTAAGCATGTCCGTCATTCATATGTCCATTTGTCCTTCTGCGCAGCTATGTACTATCTGTGATAAACATTCTCCCGTTAGTAAAAGTGAAGATATCGCCTACAAAATTGCAAGATAGTTTGAAAATGTTCAGCGCAGGTCATAGAACGCATCTACGACGCGCCATATGGGTATGTAACAAAAACTACGAAACTTTTTGCGTTCCGCGTCTTTTGTTTCTTACTCACAAAGTACAACACATACATCAGATAAATTTTCAACTTTGTTTGGAAAATAGAAAAAATTGGCCGCGCCCACAGAATGTTGTAGAGTGCGAAAAATTAGTTGTGTTCCTTATTTTTTACTATCACTGTGATGGGTATAAAAGATTCGGTCACGATCGAATATAATTTTGTTACTTGTTTTTAATTAATGGATATTTTTTAATTACTCTTTGTGTCAAGTTGTTAGAGCAAATTAGTGCAAATGCTAATCTTTATGCGGGATAGCTTAAAAGTATTTGCCTTCGATCAAAATTCGTGGGCATCGTAGCAAGCAGACCGTTTGACGTGTGGTCTTTAACCTTGTAGCCAAGGCTTGGACATAGTCCTTTCAATTCTTTTGCTAAATAAAAATTTGTCAGCTTTAATTTCTATCTGATCTGATTTTTCGTTATCTCAAAACGGAACAATAAGTTTTGACTGACTTTAATAAAATCTTTTCCTTTTTTACAATTGAAGCTTAACTGCCTGATGATTGACACAGCAATTCAACTAACGCGTTCAACTGAATTTTTCATTTTATATTTGTATTATCGAATATATTTTTATTTTATACTACAAATATAACAGTTAACCAAAGTGCATGTTTTATTTTGCCATTTATTAAATAAGATATAGATTTCGATAAAAATTCGAAAACTCAGCTCATTTCGATGCACTTTTCGCAACGGGCACGCTATGGTAAACGACAAATTGAAAAACCCAATGCATATTCATGATTGTAAAATGAACATCATCTCTCTCTCTTTCTCTCTCTCTCTCTCTCTCTCTCTCTCTCTCTCACCTTCATTGCATTTATCTATAAGACATATTAAAAAAATAACGAGCAGAAAAGTTCAGCAAAAACAACTTTTATCAGAGAACAGGTTTTTGCTTTTAGTCAAACTTAAACGGTTATGCTTTTAAACATCTTGTGATTCCATTCCTTTTTTTTCAATTTTTTCATTTATAATTTGAATGCAATTTTTAAACAAGAGAGGAAGCTATGTCTTAGGGCCAACATTAGACATCATCTGAATGCGTTTAAATTATCGAGAATATTCGAATAAACAAAATATTCGAAATCCATTTCACGCCAACATTTACCCTGAATCGTAGTTTATTGGTAAAAATCGAAAAAAAAATGTATTTAATCATCATTAAGCCGTTTACGAGGAGGTTATGCTCAACTTGTTCAACGAAACAGACGCGATGCCACTATGACATCGATCCCTCAGTGTACCTGCACGACTGAGATCTACAATCTAAAAATTAAAGTCTATGGGACTCATAATATTACAAAAGCAATGAGTAAATTGGAGTAATTGGATGTGCTATGGGTATAGAGATGCGCTAATGGGTATACAGAGAAGGAGGGAAGAAAATGATATCTTATTTAAATCGAATCACATGATGCCCATCAATAACCTATCAAAAATGTATGAAAGAGCTGCAAAACGGAGCATGCTATGTAAACGTAAGAATCTACACACATAACTGTAAGATAACATATATAAAATGATTGCTGACACAAACGAATGGCATACGTAAATTTTTATTATAACTCTCGCGAAACAAAGGTTTGTTTCACATAACCTGACCAGAGATTACGTGTAACTATCCAAAGGAAGGACCAGTGCAAAAACTTACTCATTCATATTCAAAAACCATTTACAATTCTATCACAGATATTAAGCTAAGACATAATGTGTATCACAACGATAACAATCGCTAGTCGACTGACTCAAAAGACTTTGAAAAACTGGTCACTGCGTATGGATTTACACGTTTAACTTCGAATTGATTATAATTTATTTGAAGCAATATTTCAAAAAAAAAAAACGGGAAATAGAGAAAACGCACGAATTGGTGTCCTTCTGTAAGCAATTGGAGCAGGTGGCCGACTTTTTACGACAGGCATCTGACACACATATAATGCACGGCATATTCATCTTACAGTGCCGCTTGCTGGGTCGTGTGAGAAAGGGTTGTAGAGACTCCATCCGTTATGGAGAAAAGACCTTACATTTGATTTTAGTATTGGTCGCCAAAAAGTATACTTTATAAGCGAGTAAAAAATTCCCTACACTAAAATTGACAAAAAAACTGAAAATTTCCGTTTACACCGTACACCTTTTCTGGCAAAAGGGTTTATTATGGTTGTGTGGACGTACGCAACACCCAGAAGGACTTGAGATAGAGCCACCTTTTATTATACCGATCGATTCAAAAAATGGTATTAAGCTTGTCGGTCCGTCCTGTTTTCTTCCACACAACCTACAGCCCTCAGCTTTCTTGTATACCTACTAAGTTTACTTTTGAAAAGTCGTTATATGAACAATTGTAGGATGGTGTAGAGTATTTAACGATGGACGGTGGCCCACTATAGTGTTTTTATTTGTTTTATTTACATATTGACTGCTGATAATGATAACGATCTGATTTCATTTAATTATAAATGTTTTCGTTAATCTTTTATTGCTTTTCTTTAATAAAAAAAGCTACTGGCGGCTAGCTGCCTATGTGGCCTATACTTTCTTTTTCTTCACTGCTATAACACATGTTTGTGTAATTCCATCGAACACAAGGGACTCAATTCAGTTTAAATACTTTTTCATTTCTCCATCAGTATCTGCATAATGTATCCGCATAATAATATTATACGTTAATGAATAAAAATTCATAATTAGGAAGCAAAAACAAAAAGTTTTCTTTCTCGTTTTATCTTTTGCATAATTAACGGCAATGTATTTTGAAATAGTTTAAAAATGATCAAAGAACACAAGCAACAAAAACAAAAAAAAAAAAAAACAATTTCGTATAGAGATGACTTCATACCTTTTTTGTTTCATAATGAATTATTTTAATGAATTCATTCAGTGTTGTATGTCAGCAAATAAAGAAATGTTGTACAATTTTTTATCAAACAAAAAAAAAAGGTCTATGCTACTCTATATCATCAATGGCAATATGTAATATTTTGCGAGTGTTTTCATATCATCAAAAAAAGATCTCTACGTACATTTGTGCTGATTGATAAATGTTGATTATTTCCCATAAAGGTTTTCCAGAATCAATACAAAAAGTAAATCCAACCATTAACGCGCTTACAATTACATGTTACGATGTTTATAAAAAGTAGTAACATAGCAACGTTCGTTCTGAAAGCGTTCGTGTTCTTATTTTTTTTGAAGAGGAAAATAGGTAATAAAATTATATTCGGTTGCGTTCGAACCTTTCACACCCATCACCGTTATCGTAGAAAGGGGTTAAAAAAAGCAAATACCAAAATAAATTTCTATGTTTTATATTCTGGGCGTGGCTAATTTCTTCTCTTTTTGTCGAATAAAAGTGGAAATTTATATCATTTGTTCGGATTGTAATATGTATGAGTAATGAGCAAAAGACACACGGAAAGCAAATGTATTTTCAATTTATATAGCATTGTAGGCGTGTCCTTTGGTAGTTTTAAGTCATTTTCAAACTTCTTTACAAATGCGAAGGCGATGCTTTTGTCTTTACGAACGGGATAATTTTTACCACACAGATACTACATAGTTCAGCAGAGGGATGGATGGACAGACGGGAGTTTTTAGGTGCATTTCAAACACATTTCTCTCAGCAGTTCTGTGCATTATAAGGATTTTAGCAAAAAGATGAAACCATGATATGCTATAATATTGACTAAGCGTGGCCAAAATTTGTGTACCTTCA
>CCAG010015207.1:0-23175 GCA_001077435.1 Glossina morsitans morsitans
TTATACCTCATGCTTATATGCATGCAATCGAAAAGAAAGCCTACACTAATTTCTTCATATACTAGTTTCCCGCAGTGACCGCATCATTTTATCTAAATATATTCCCCTAGAACATTCTTTTCAAATTTGTAAATGTTGTTAATATCATTTCGAAAACAGCTTTCTCGTGCCAAATTCCTCACACCAAATTATGAATACTCTGTCCGTTGACATTTTTAGGAGGCCAGCCATTTCTTTCCCTATTCGATTGACGAGAATAACCTATAGGAATTTTTTTTAATTCGTTCTGTTCATTTCTTCTGGAGGTCCGGCGCTTTCGACGACATCAAATCCCGTGCAGCCTCGTTTAAAACTGAAATCATTTTATTGTTTGAAGAGCCCTTTATATTCTCAGTGTTCTGCAAACATTCGTAACTGTGTGGGTAAGCTAAGCAGATCTACCTAACCACCCGTAAACATCATCGGCCTAGACCGCGTGGTTTGTAGTCTGCTCTAAAGCCTGAACATCAATTAATGTGTTACTTTAAAATCACTTCAGCTGCCTATATTACTAGCTTAGAGCTAAAAAAGTTTAAAGCAGACTATTTTAGGCCTTTCCTTGTCATGCCAAGTTGACAATCGAAACGAACGAAAGTCGTGGTACATTTGACTACAGGTATTTATTGAATTCATCTGCATCAGGCTAATTATAAATTTTTTGTCTTTGAAAAGTTTTGCCTTAGAAACTTTCAAGCCAATGCTAAGTTTAAACGTTATTTTTCCTCATAACAAAGCAATGTATAATCAAAATATCAAATTAGCTTATAATTGCTTTGAAAGTACGACAAATAACACATCTAACGCCATTAAGGCGCATACGCAAATAAGTAAAGTAACATGAAATTTTGACAGAGACTCTACGACTATATGAGCTTTTCTTGAAGATTGCATCTTTGTGTCAGTCCCAGGACTTAGTGTTACTAATCCTATCCTTCGTAACATTCACTGATGAAATTTTCTAAATCCGGCAAATGGTAATATAAAGTTCGAACTTATGACGATATTTCCACAGCTTAAATTTCAAAATAAACATTTAGTTCACTTTAACTTACACTAAATAGCAGCAGCTAAGATCTCCGGTGGAGCAAAACATTTTTACGGTAACAAAAGGGAAAGGGAAAGAAAAGAAAGGGAAAAGAATTCAAGTTAAGAATTTTGAAAAAATCAAAAATTATATATATAAATAAAAACAAATAAGAGCACAATGGTGGAATAAAACCGACCATCAGACACCCTATACCACTTCACCTAACGCAGCCTCGCATTCGTTTTCTTGATAATACACCAAAAATTATACGTTATTTTTACGTGAAGACATACTTTTCACGTAAGAAAATACGTCAACTACTATTGAAAATTTAATTTACTTGTCAAAGAATTTATTATTTTCCAGTTGCTTTAGCCATGAAATATAAATTTAGCCTTTGTCGCCATAGAAAGGCTTGCTTCTCTCAAGAGTTTCTGTATATGGTGAGGTCCAAATAAGAGACATTTGTAATCCAAATTTTATGCTACGTTGCTACTAAAGATTCACCTTCATCGTAAAACGCTAAAAATTAGACTTTTCGACCTATAATATGTAAGTAGATGTACTTGATCCTAATGTCATACAATTAAATTTTACATCAAATTGCTCTTACGAATATCATAAATGTTCTTATGATCATAAAAAATGAAACGTTTTCCCTATATAAAGGCTTGTTTTTCATCATGTTCCTTAAATCAGATGGCATTCAAAAAAATTGATTTACGCAGTTCAAATTCAATAAGATTAATTTTTACGTCAAAATTTTATGTCAAATTTTTATTATGAACAAATTTTCATCAAGAAATATTGGAAATTAAGTCCTTTTACCATATGAAGATTCACGTTCTATAGGAAGCATAAAATGGCGGGGTGTTCAAAAAATTACCCCATGCGAATCAAATTTTTCACAAATACAAGCCCGTTTTGTCCCGAAATTCTGAAATTTACAATACACATTTTCATATAACGATGTTTTAACGTGAGGAGGCGTTCGTACTAATTATGACCAGTAGGTTGAGCACAAAAATATATGGGCAAACATCAAACGGACATACAAGCAATAAAAGATATAAAAAAAGATACAAGATATAAAAAAAGATGGGTCTACCTCAAGTACTTCTGTGCATTACATACTTGCACGCAAACTTAATATATCCTCTGCGGCAATTGTTGCACGGTATAACAAAACCAGACAATAGCAGATACAAAAATTGTACTTAATTCAAAAATAGCTACAATTTATTAATCAAAAATGTCTCTAAATTCAAAAACAAAAAATTGATTTCAAGTTTATAGACCAACTCTTGTGCACAGTTATTAAAAATGCAAAAAAAAAAATAAAAACATTTAGTGAATAAATTGTTTTGAAATTATTCATTGATTTTGTAATTTATATCTCACTTTCTACGTTGATACTCACGCCGTCGTAGAGTAGAACAACTTTATCATTCTCTAAGTAATCATATAACCGTAGCATGTATATATAATAAAATACTTATCTTCAAGTACGATATGGTTGCTGTTTGCTTGCACTTAAGTAAATTATGCAAATTTGAAGAGAAATACTACAGAGTTTCGTCCGTGCAAAACAGTGGCACGCATGTAATAGAAAATATTTAAAAATCATCCTTCTTTTAAAACTAAATGAGTTTTTCTTAGTTACTGTGCAAACTTAGTTACTGTACCACAGGAATTTGTCGTGCGGAGTAAATAATTGATTGAAAACTAATTTCTTTTAAAGACAACAATGACCACTCGACTAGGAAAGGATTTTATTCAAAATTGTATGAAATTAAAAGAAAAACGCTATAAATCACTGCAACTGGTTTTTAATTGTATTAATGGTTTTACTCGAAAATATAGTAGTATAAGAAACATAAGAAATTCCCAACAGTATCGGAATTACGACAAATGCTCTTAGGGAAGTCAACAAGCGGGGGATATTTTTCTTGAATTAAAAGCATTTAACTTTTCATGCTTTGCTAGACTAATCATTTTAATAAAATGTATAGACGTATTTGCAAATGTAAAAGTTAAAATGTTAATCATAATTCCGGACGGAGAACACAGTAGGCAATATTAAGACATAATATCTAAAGAACTGCAAATATGATATGTTTAAAGCTGAATCAACGGACAGAGAGAATATTGTTAAAAAAGAGGCAATGTTGAGAAACAACATCCAAAGAATCACAAAAAAACAGTACATCGAACAGAATTTTAAGGTTTCGTCCTTTTACGTTTAAAGCGAACTCATCTGTGATACTCTTAAACCGCTAAAAAACGCACAAAAAAGAATAAAAAGCTGACAAATTTGTACTCTTCCGTGGCAGTACAAAAACTGCAGTTATGGACTTGTTGTCAAGAGTCGAAGACAGTTGTAAAGTCACACAATTTGAATTAAGTTTTAAGTGAACATCAAGTAGGAAATGCCAGTTAGGTAAGTTTTTCGTTTATTGCGAATCAAGTTTCTGCTGTTGATTTAAAAACCAATGAATACCGATATGTTTGTAGATGATGATGGTCCTCCCTGCCACTTTTTCTGTTTTAAAATTATCTTTAGATAAATTGAAACTGCAGGGGACTGTCGGCCGTTATCTACGTAATCAAATGAAAATGTTTTAAAGGTTCAAGAGGCTGACAACCAAGAAGACATGGCTAAGGCGGTGGTAGATGGATACGATTATGAAAGAAATAAATTGAAAAATTTCTAA
This sequence comes from Glossina morsitans morsitans, assembly GCA_001077435.1. Lineage (NCBI taxonomy): Eukaryota > Metazoa > Arthropoda > Insecta > Diptera > Glossinidae > Glossina > Glossina morsitans. Next base: position 3,781 of record CCAG010015207.1, read on the forward strand.
AAAAAGTTAAGATTAGAGAACAAATGCGCTGAAGGATGAAGGCATTTTGCCCTTCACACATGCTGCAAAAGTTTTTTTTCAGGCTGATGGTACATTTCAAATAAAAAGACGCTTATCTCATCTGATTAGATTGTGGTGTATCCTTCTCCTCATGCATAAAACTTACGATTCAGTAGAAGCCTTAAATAGCATTTCATGAATAAAATATCATAACATGTTGACGGAAAAGTTTTGGCGTATTGTACTATCTTCAGGTAATTTTACTTATTAGGTAAAAACAAACAGGAAGCCTTATTAAAATCCTTTGTATGTGGATATATGTATGGAATAAACAAAGTACAGTGGCTTTAAGAGTTTTTTGCATTTGGTATGAGTTTCAAACTGGAAGCAACTTATGAATTACTTATAAAAAGTGATTAAAGTTGTGCAAATGCCAAAGGTGGTTTGCAAGATTTCGTTCCGGACAATTCAGTCTCAAGATAGACCGCCTGTTTGGGCGAAATATGACATTTTCTGGTCCATATTAGAAAGCAACACACATCTTACTAGCAGTTTACGATTGCAAAAAAACTCGGCATCCATCATTCTATTGCGGATATCAAATATCCTCAAATTCAAATGTTTCACTTAAAATATAAAGGAATGTTCCGCCAATAATAATAATTAATGCAGGAAAATTGTCAAAATTTTGTTCTCGAAAATTCGTCTTCGATTCTACTCAATCTCAAATCGCAGTCGACCGTCCCAATAAGCAAACTTGTCAGTTAATTGCATGGTTGGAAAAGTTATTGGACCTCACTATAGTCGGACGCGAGGTGCGGAGGAAAAAAATGTCACATGAGTGGCCGAGTAGGGAAAGGAGGGAAATGATCTCGCCTAACAACTCAATGGTTATGGATTCGAAGCTCATGTGCAGTAGAGTTTTCAATAAAGCCGACAGCCTCGGATGCTTCTAGGGCTTGTCCACATTCCACGTTCACTCACATTTAATTTAAATAAAAAAATTAAAAATGAAATGAAATTGACAACATTTAAGAGTTAAAAAACACTATGCAAAAGTCGCTAAATAAAGCGATACGAGGTTTTAAACATACACTCGCAATTATATAGTTATCGTTGGTATTAAGACTGTAGTCTTTGAATTTATTTCTCTGCCTAAACTAATTATAATAATAATAATAACAATAAAAGAGAAAAAATGGTAACGGCAGTTGATATTTACAGATTCGACGTTAGTCTACAGGCAATGATTTACACTGTGATTGCATTTATGAACATTTCACGTTGATTACACAATTGCAATAAGTTAACGTCTTCTGAAGTGAACATTTGTTGATTGAAGAAAAAAAAAAAGGGGGGCAGACAGAAGTACTAGACTTGAAAAGGTGCATTATGCTGTGCTTGTGTGTGTTCGAAATTATACTTTTCTAAGCTGTGCGTTAAACTCTATATTAAGTAATTGAAGTAAAATGATATGTATAAACACGCAATTTGTAACAGCAATCAAAACTGCAATAAATACCAAAAAACCAAATTAATAACAGAACATATATATTGCTAAGCACATAGGCAGGTTGACAACTGCGCTACACTTATGGAATTTTTTTTTTTAATAAACGACTTAACAAACAAATATATTCCTAAATAAAAATATATATAGAAATAATTAAGAGATTCATTTCAAAATAAATCAAAATAAAAGGAAAAAGATAAAGATGTAAAAAAAATGATAATAATTAAAAAGGAAAATAACTTAACAAAAAAAACAAAATATATAGTTGTTTTTTTATTAAATACAAATATTCGCAGCAAGTAGCGTTCACATCGCTGACATTTCTACAAAAATCTGAACGTGTTTCGATCAAAATTTATTACAAAAATGCTTTTTGGACTAGTTTAAGCTTAATGTCGAATTTATTTCAATTTTCAAGTTTTATTATTAACAAAAATTAACAAAAATGGTATCGAAACACGAGTTGACAGATTGACAAAAAATAGCGAAAGAAAAAAAAACAAAAAATTAAATAACATTTACACACGCACACTTACATAAATGGTAAAGTGATTAAAAAATATATTGCAAACATCCACACATTAATAAATAACACACAAAAATAAATTGAAAATATATATAAATTTAACGAAAACAAGTTGTAATTAAAAACTCAACATGTATTGAAAGCGACATAAATAATTTTTTTGGAGATAATTTTTTACTTTACTTTTATTTTTCATTTAATCTTAAACATATTAGGTGATTAAAACTAAAGCAAATTCGCTGTGATAAGGGGAACTTTGGATTGAAGTCATTTAAAGCATATTTGAGTTCTTCATTGATCGTTTTTGTCGTCTCGTTTCTTTCGTCAGCTGTCGTAGTCAGTTATCTCACCTCCGCAAAAGCTTTAGTTAAAGATATTCTAACATTCGAATTGGAATCAAAAGTTTTACCAATTGATCGCATAAGCGTTCGGTTTCTTGTAAAAGCTCCTTTTTTTCTTCTTAATCGTTAAATTCACCGAAGTAGCAATACTGTTATTCTATTCTTAGTGGCTGCGAATTTTTTCACAACACGCTAGATTTTGCGAACGATTGCACGACGGCCACCTACCACTATTCCCAGATTCATGGCGGATTTTGATAAAAAAAGCAAGTAACGACATTGTAGTCGGGGAAGGCCAACCACTAAATACCCCACCCTACTTCGTCTAATTCAATTATTCGCTCGTTTTGATAATAATGCACCAAAAATTACACACTATTTTCATGCAAAGAAATACTTATCATAAAAGCTCCCTTATGGGAGCTGCCGAAAATATCACATAACGTGATCCAAATTTTGCAAACATAATTTACTTCGTAAAACTTATACACTTACAAACTTCCCCTTATAGGATTTCACGTTTCTTGAGAATCCTGATGCGCGTTGATATCCCGGACATACACCTACGTAGTCCACATTCGGTAAGCTTGATTTCTCTGTCAATTAATACTCAATTTTAACCATGAAATATCGAAAATTAGATTTGTTACCATGTAAAGATTCAGTTTTCGTAGGAACGGCTATCTGAGAGGGGGTTCAAAAAATTGCCTCATCCGAACCAAATTTTTCGCACAAGATTAGAGTGTCGAAATATTAATACTCACCTACTTTTGTTGAGAAATTTTCAAAATTGCAACGGGCGAGTGGTCCGAATCATTTTCAATAGCGTTCATCCTTAGATCAAAACACGTCAGTGCGCCAAATATCATCAAATTCCAACCTGTATGTTTAACACGAAAATAAAAGCTTAGATCAATTAAGACTATGTTACGCACATCCCCACAAACTTAATATATCCTATACCACTATTAGTGTAGGGTATAGTCAAAAGTCTGCGACAAATATTTCGACATAAACTGAAAGAGGCGCACAAAAATGGGAGGTCTGATTGTTAAAGCTAGCGTTGTGATTTTCCCCCTTAATCGCTAAATTCATTCAGATGATCGAGAAGCCGAATAGTTTTGATTATCCAAACGATGGTAACAGTTACTACAGTTGTCAGATGCACGGTCAACTTTTATAGAAATAATATGCGACAAAAGCTTAGGCATGCCTTGAAAAGATGCAAACTGGGATAAGAGGCTTCAATTTTAAAGTTAGGAATTTGGGCTTTGAACTAGAAATAGCATTGATCCCTTGGCTCACCCACAAAACATATCCAATCAAGATGTAAATTTGAAAACCCCAGAAACTAATATAAACACATTCTCTCATACATAGCGGACAGGTAGCCCAAGCTGCGATAGAAAATTGAAGGTTATGAATGTATCAGCTCTCGCCTACGATCAAGTTTCAATTTCAATTAAAAAATTAAGCTCTGTCACATAAACGAACTAATTTCTAATAACCCTCTTTGTTGACAGAATCATTCATCATCATTCCTTTTGTTGGTAGAAGACAACTTTAGTTAAAAAATGATTGTTACACAACTTAACAAACGAAATATTTAAGTATTCACCATCATTATCTATAGTGCTTTGTCACTTATCACACTTATCACTTGTGGATTCTCCCGAGGCAGAAACTGCGTGGTGTGAATGAAATACTCATCGACGCATTTTTGCTCATCGTTGACTTTACAGAACTACTGATCAGCTTAATACGTGTGGACCGATCTGAAGCTGTGGTATAAGAAAAAAAAAAGCTCGGACAAAGTTGAAGGTCACTTCCGAGATTGCTTTGGAACTGATGGACTTGCGCAAATTTCATCGCTTTCAGGACGACCATTTTTTGCATGGAATCTCGCAAACCATTTTATAACTGCGCATTAGTTTGTTTTAACTCCAAGTCAACTAAACCATCTACATAGTTTCATCTGAATTTTTTCCCAGTTCAATCCAATTAGAAGCAGAGAATAATGCAGTGTCGTAATATGACATCCATCTCTCCACACCTTCATATACTAATTTGCATGTTGTAAACATCTGCACCTTATACCGCAGAGACACAGCTATCCAAGCTATGCGTAGTCAATATTTCAAAAAAATTTTTTAACGTGGAATATGTTTTATGAAGCAACCAGTTCCAATGCACAGAAAGTATTTATACACCTAGTAAGTATGGCATTGAAAAGAACATTTCTTAACTCTTCTTCCCTTTTGCCAATAACTCGCTTGATTTGTACAAGCTCTGGAAATTTTGTGCAAACATGACATGAAGGTTCAGTAACATAACACCCGCATAACTTATATAAAATTGCGTTATTTTTATATGCTTGCTTAATGGTCATTTTAAAGCAAAAATAATTTCATGTTTACTATTTTTATATTCTCGGTTTATACGATGTTTACCACAAAAATAATTTCTGTGATTTCATCAAATCATTTCAGTCGGTATCGTGGGCGGGCAGCTTCAAGTGCAGAGATTTTTTAAAAATGTTTTTGGGATTGAAGGAAAGGGAATAAAGGAAAAAGAATAGTAACATTTGATGATGCCATCTCTAACTATATATATTAAAAAATGGTAATACCAGAGCCACTCTTGTGATTGGCACTCTCGTCAATTAAAAAAGCTTTGTGGTCTGCGCCTATTTTGAAGCAAATTTGAATCTTAAAAAAATAATTAAAGTATCGTTGCAAATGCACGCATACAGTTGGAAAATATTGATTGGTGTTCGATTAGTAAAGGTTCAAAAGAAAAACTTTCCTCTTTGGGCAAAAGAAAAGCTTTTTTTTACTAATTAAAATGAAAATTCAAAAGAAAACAAAAAGAAAAAAATTCTCTAAAGAATGCTGTTTTAAACGTACTGTTAAATAAATGCATGAAAGGGAAAAGTACTGCACTGTAGGACTGTATTCAAAAATCGGCTTTCGAGATAAACGCGAATTTCAAAATTCAATTGCCATTGTGCCATTGTTGTACAATTATTTCTGAAGAGTCAAATTTTTTGCGCATTTAAAAGTTTCATACGCCCACAATTGTCTTTTCAGACGATTTTTTTTTAATGATGATTTCTGGCAATGATATCCACATTCAGGAGAGTTTAAAGCAGATCTATTAAGACTAAAGGGTTAAGTCGCGACGTTATAGAGAAGACCATTGATCAAGGGCTAAGTTCAATTAAACAATTTCAGTTCGATATAAACAGGTTAGGTTTAAAGTACTAACAAACGAATTTAAGTCTAAGGTCTACTTAACCTATGATATTATAACAAAGAATATCAATCAGAAGCAAATAGCAAAATTATAGTGGTGAACACAGTATATATTTATTGTCAGGCTTCGGACTTTTAGGCAAACGAACATAATTCTAAGTGACTCTTACACATAGTTTACAAAAATTATAGTCTACCGCACTGAGATTCGAACTCATGACCAACGACTTGACAGTCGCGAGTTTTATCCCCTCAGCGATACGGTAGCTTATATATAATCCTGATGTTGCTGCGTCCATAAACAATGATAATAATTGGTGTGTACACCTACTAAGGAATCAAGACGCAATGGCTTAACGACATTTAGGAGATCATTTAAACCAATCAAAAAAAAAAAAAAAAAAACACAGATCTTTAAAAAATGTTCAGTGACCTTACCACTTAAGTAAAAATATTTTCAATCCGTAAATAATCTATTGATTTAGGTAATAGCAATAAAGGAAAGGAGAACTTACAAAATGGGAAAAGCATATTGGAATAAGTAATTCATACTTCTAGTTACCTACACAAGCGCGACTGGACGGATAAGCAAGCCACGTGTAGTGCTGTTTTCCAATCATTTTGTTTTTTTCTTACTGTTGTATGCTATGGACAAATTCATTTCTTTTTTTCTCTGCAAAGAATTCAATGAAATTGTGCATTTTTTTACCGATTAGCTTTGATATTTTTTATGCGCTGAAATTCTATCTTTTATCTACTTTCACTTCAAAGTGCCTGAGAGGGAAATTATTGAAATCACTTTCAATGTGAAACAGACGGTTAAACCAGTTTGGTGTATGAGATGCGTGTGCCATTGTCAACGTTACAAGGGAAGTTGCAAAATCAACACGCCTTCAGCACAGAAACAAAAAAATTACATAAAAAGGAAAGCAAAATAGGCAAACAACGAAAATTAATTAATTTTCTGGTTGATTTCCGATGCATTTCAAACCCAAATAGCAAAATTAAAATAAATTCGAATAAATTCGACTCAGGATAGAGAAATTTTCCACATTAATATAATGCTGTATAAAAAAACGTTGTATTTAACTAAAAGAATCATGAAATGAATTTTCATGTAAATGAATTTTTTTATTCCCAATAGAGCTAACTTGAACAAACATGCTTTTCAGATGCGTTATCTTCCACGAAATCTTTGTTTTATAAAAGTAATTTAAAATCTTTCCTGTTCAGTCTATTTCCAACTTACGCCAATTTAAGCAACATTATGCTGAATCTCAGGTGCCTACATTTACCTTCAGAGGTCTCAACTGCACATTTGTTTGAGTAGTGCGAACGACGTAATGAAAGTAGTAACTTTTATTCTCTAGTGACAGGTGAGAAAGGAAAGTTAAAATATCTGTTGATGATTTTTTTCCCAAAACGTTAAATTGCGTTTGTTGCCAACCCTCTGCGATGCCAAACAAACAAAGTAAAAGAAAAGCAAATAAGAATTTTATATTTGGCTGTGGCCGAATTTTGTATACCCGTCTATTTTTTTTTTTTTTTTATTATGACCAATCACCCAGGAGATGTACTCTATTCGTGTAATAAGGTGCCGATCAGAAAGAAGGGAGGAAAGAGATAGAAATAGGGCAGTGGTAGCCATAGGCAAGGGGGTGGGTGCCAATCGATAAGTGTTGTGCCTTTACCGACTGAGCACTCACTATAGCTACGACCAAAGAATTTGTGTCGTTGCCCTTTGCCTTTACGGGATCAGCATGTTAGCGTTATATCTGTTGTACTCTATACGAAATTGACAAAGAGAACCTTTTATTTGAAAGCAGAAGTGTCAATGAGTGTGACTGAGGACGTATCCTTTTACCGAGTTGGCCAACTTTCAATGCCAACCCTCATGCGAAAACTTCCAATGTGTTTGTGAAATTTATAGCCACCTTCGCAACTTTTTCGACTTAGAGAAAATTTTTCCGTAGAGGACAACGGCCAAACATGCTTAGATCGTTTAAAGATGTTATATTGACCAAGAATATACATACTTTATAGTGTCCTGAAGTATGTTTTTTTGTTGCAAGCTTTGTGAGGAAAGAGATGCATATCTAACCTTCAGTAATTGGTATCATAAGCACGTGAGATGTGTAGTGGGTGTCCCAACCCCTTTCAAAAAAGAACCTAAATAACAAACCAAGTTCCTATAGTGGACTTTAAATACCCTACACCACACCACAGCTGTTCATATAATAACTTTTCCAAATAAGGCGTTATGGGCAAAGTGGTTCGATCTACCATGTGCCAAATTTCAAAAAGTGCGTTCTACAGGTTAAATACAAAAAAACAAGACGGAGAGACGGATAGACATGATTCAGAATTAGTGTTTTAATTCGACCAGTATAATAAAAGGTGGGTCAAGTCCTTCTGGGTATTGAATATATGCACACAATCTTAATGTAGCCCTATATCAAAAGTGCTATAGAGTATATAAAAATGAAAACACTTAAATGGGTTCGTCAATGGTCTACACGCATATTGAAATATTTTGAAATTTTTGGCATTTTTTAGGTTTTTGTTTCCAAATATCATCAATTCATCGAAGTCGTGAATATGAAAACCTTATTTCTTCCAATTTTGGCATTTTTGTGAGTTCGATGAAAAAGTGAAGGAAGTACAAACAACATATGCCTTCTCATGCCTTCTCTCTTGTCTGCTTCTGGATGATAGAAACCAAATGACGCTATTAGTAGTTCGACGTATAGATGGATAAAAGAAGCGAAGAGCTTAAGCAAATCTTTAATACTACTCCAATAGAGAGTCAATTTTGTTAATTATGGGTCTATAATTTGTTTGATGCAAATTATATAGATGGCGTCTAAGGCTAACATACCTATAGGCTCAATCGACCGAATATCATGCGAAAGGTGAGCCAAGGTGATGTTAACAGTTTTCCTCGTTTATCGGTTATGCGAGATGAGTTCCTTCAGGTCCTGAGGTCAAGCTGTTAGCAAGGAATATTATTTGAGTGTTTCGAAGGTAATATAAAACGCGATGAACCTGATTTGGAAGAATAAATAGAAAAAAATTAGATTGGTCATACTTTTTGATCATGGCCTGATGTTCATATACTTATCTTAAACATTTACGTAGTTTGTGATACGGTTATATAATATTATATAATTGATCTTTTTGTCTTTTTAAAAATATTTTAAATTTGTAGCTGATTTTCATCATATAATTGCGATCGAAACAGTTACAGTTGTATTTGCAAATTCAGATTTCCAAAATAACGCCGGGATACACACGCACATGTGAAGGTTACTTTGCGACATACATACAAATGAAGATACAATATAACTGAAAGCTATGAACGGATAGACAAAAACATCATATCTCCATCCTACGGCTGTGGCTAAAAAGAAAAGAAAAACAAACTTAACGGGAAAAATAATGTATAAACAGAAGAAATATACAAAATAAATATGATTAACGTGTTGCTTGTTAGAAAAACAATCCAACAGCTAACAAAGTTTGCAAAAAAAAAAAAAAACAAAAAAAAAAAAGAAGAAAAAAGAATTAAGTCGACAGGAGCAAAAAGTATGAACATTTCCCCTATTAAAAAAAATTCAAATTCACCATAATAACCCTCAGAAAAGTCCAAAAAGTCAAAGCTAGAGTAAGTAAAAACTGTTAGAAACAGTATAAATTACAAAGAGAGCAAAAGCTTTTCTACCCTTAACTCTTGACGACGACAAAGAAACTTAAAATGCTATAGAGAGAAACGAGACGGAGATGGAGAAATCGAGAGAGGGAGAGAGCGAAAGTAGTTGTTAGTTAAACGAAACTCACCACTATACTGCTTCTATTGACTCTATGGGACTCAGGAAAATTTTCACAACAACGTTACGGATTGTGGAGCTAAACGGACGTGCAATAAGAACGTCCATAACGCAAATAAAACGTGAATGTTTAGAAAATATACATATATATTGTATACATATATTTGTAAAAATATATATAAATAAATTTAAAAAAGTAATAAACCCCAAGAAAAATGCAAAAAAAAAACAATAAAAACATTATATAAAAATCGATCAATTTGCAGAAATTTGTGAAAACATGTAAAAATCTCATCAATGGGTTAAAAATGAATAAACTATAATGGAATTTAAAATTATTTAATTCATAAAAAAGAATGTATATACTTTGGAATATAAAAATTAATTTCATTTAATTTTTTTTCAATTCTTCAAAATACACATTTACATAACAAGAGAAAAATAAAATTAAGAAAAGATTTGTGTGCGGTTTAAAGAAAAAAAAAAAAAAAAAAACAAAGACAAAATACAAGGAAACCCTTTCTGTGTTAAAAGAAAAACATGCAATGTTTGCAGTCAGGCATACACATAATCAACTTTGGTGGTTATAAAACTGTTGCATTTACCTTTTGTTGTTACGTTTTGTCATTCTAGTTAGAAAACAACATGCAAATAGAGTACTTCGTGACTATTGCATAAAAAAGCAAAAAGAAAAAACAACCCTTCACCGACTATCTGCGTATATAAAATCTTTCTTCATACCTTCCCATACACACTCATGCAAATGAATATGCGACAAATAGTTTGTTTTTATAAACACATAGACTTTAGCGCTTTAATCGCTTATATCGTTACCTACATAAATGATTGTGTTTGTGGCGCCATTATATCAATTAAAGTATAGTTTGGCTTTCTCTCTACGCCGCTTTTCTTTCTTTTCCGACCCTTTTTGTGTTTCAGTTCTATTATACACTTACTATTTTCAAATGTTCTTTCATTTTTTTTTTATTTAATTTTTCCATTATTGGAATTGCCGTAGGTTCTCCATGTTTCATACATATGCCACGTATCGCGCCAATCAGGTATACCCCGCTAAATGAAGACGTATGTCAAAGTACGCGTCTGTGTGTGTTTTCCTTCATACATATATCACACTTTAGCGCTTATTGCACAGTTATTGATATGTCTTTTTTAAATCAAATAAAATGCTTGGTCAAAAGATAGTGAATCAATATATATTCATATATATATATAAATATATATACATGTGTATGTATATATGCAAGCATATGTATTTATGTGTGCATATGTGTGCTTTTTATGCATATGTATATGCACATGTATAAACGTGTGAAATTGTTCGACTGGTCGTATTAGCGCTAAAATTTACAAATTGATTTTTAAAAGCGTATAATGACCGTGAAAAATTGTGATTAATACAGAAATAAAATTTAATAAATTGTTTATAAAGAAAAAAGAAGAAAACTTCGGTTATTTCTATATTTAAGAACACCTTTAACCCAAAAATAAATTTAATTAAATCGATTAAATTGAAATGTAAAACGTTTTTCCAGTGATTGCTCTTCGACTAGTAAACATTTCATTTACAAAAGTGGCTTGCATTTTAAATATTTTCTTGTCTGGATATATGATATACATTTTTTTTTTACAACATTTTACAAAATTTCTTTTCAAAGGCAAACTTCGTTTTTAATAATTGAGTTATTTTCGCTGTCCACAGCAAAATCGTTAATATTGCCCCTTGGTTTTGAAGATGTTCAACTCGGTCAGATCAGGAAATGTACGGAAATGAGCTAACACCTTGGCTCTTCTCTTCATTTTTTTACCATTTTTTCAGCGCCATTTCATTCGTTAGCTACAATCGACGTACACGTAACGTTAGTCCAAGTGAATACAAACTTCCCAACTTGCGGACGTTATTGAAGCATGTGCTGCTTTTTATCTTGAATTTTATATCAAGTACTGTAGCGTAAAACATTTCCTCAAAATAAGGCACAACTCTCACGCTCCTCTGAAAAAATCTTCTATCGTAAGTGGTTATATTTCGATCCCCTATTTCATCTATCGATTTACGTTAAAATCTTTCTCTCTTCGAAAGTGTAAAACTTGGTATAGAAAATGGAGATTTATTAACATAATTTTAATTCATTTTCAGAGAAAGGAGTAGAATTTCCGCCAATAAAGAGTGTAATTTTCAGAAATAGCAAAGAAGTATATTCGTCTTGCTTTTAAAAATTACTCAATTAATAAGCAACATAATAAATTACTAAGTTAATATCCACAAAAAAAATTTGGTCATTCAGAAACTTCCTAACCTGTTGGCAATTTCCTAATATTAATAAATTGTGGTTGATTAGGCCTACGGAGCCCCATAAATATGTTAGATTTTAGTTCATGAGCAAAATAGAGGAAAGAGTTATTGACACACGTTCGCTAAACTCTTAATAAACTGCGATTGTTATAATGAATTACAAGAACGATAAGGAAATTAGCTCAGAATTGAACATAGGAAAAACTATATGTTTCAAAAATTTCATATGGGCTTAAAGCATTTACCAAAATCCCATTCTTAATGTAGCACACATTCTTAGCTCTTTTTGGCGTCTGTTTTCTATCCAAAATATTTAACCTATTGTCTAATCCTTTAAAACCAACACCATTTAGTTCCTGTGTTTCAGATGCTGTATTATAGGTCCGTTATTTCAGAGACTATCCGATGAACTCAGAAAAGTTTCCTTAAGAGCCCAACTTTACTATCGACACCTTAATCCTCAAATAGACTTTTGTACGCTTCACTTATATGTACAAATCTTCTTGGAAAACTGACATGAACCCCTTTTGCCTTTCTTAGCCTTTTTTTTTATTAGAAAAGCATTTAATCAAATTAAACCTGAAATATGTAAATGGTCCATAGCGTGTTGTAAACAGACTCAACCGCTTGTTAGAAATTTATATCACGAATTGTTAATATTATATTACCATCTTGAGGAAATAAATTTTTATGTTAAAGGACCACGAGGCCATTAATTAACAAACGCCATTTCACTGAATACATTTAAAACGTTTCGTATAAAACGTTTTCAAAATATGGCATTAGATGAGAAGTGCTCGAAGAAGTGATCCGATCCGAAGCATTCTCAAACGTTTTCGTCCTTACGTCAAAAAAAATCCATAAGGTGTACAAAATTAAAAAAAAAAAAAAACTCATTTAACGCTCATTAACTCTTACGGAAATAATTAACATAATTAATTTTTTAATGTTAAACTAAGTTGTGTTGATATTTTCAACTTTTCTTTCACATATCAGCGGAAATAAATCCCAGAAAAAAAACCTTCATTAAAAAGCAAACCAAAAAAATATAGTTTCTGTGTCCTTCGAAAGCTGCGACAACTATACAAATCACTTCCAACAAAATGAAAACTCGGGGTTAAATATAAAATATAAAAAAGTGACCCGTTTTTATGAATTATAAAATCACTCAACACAAAGATTAAATTTAACATTTTTTTCTAAACTTTTTTTTTTAGGTTATGGAAATATGTTGGAAGGATTCCTCAATAAATTAAGAAAATATATTTATTATTAAAAACAAAACTTAACGAAATAAATTTTAATTAGATGCGAGTATTAAACTCAACACACCATACACAAAACCGCACTTAAATAAACAAAATCAATAAATAAATAAAAAAGAAAAAATAATAATAAAAAATTAAATAAACATATGCAAAAACGCAAACACACATAAAGTAACAAAAATTGTAAATTATATTTCGAAACCACAATAACAACCGTCAACAACAGTTAGACGACACCAACGGCAGAATTATTTGTTTTTTCGATCATCAAACTATATTACAGCAACACAATGTCTGAATCAGCAAACAATGATAACAATGGCGATACAAATAACCAGGGAATTCAGGCGGCCGACGAAGCCGTCGGTGAAAATAAAATGAAATCACGTCTCCGTAAAGGAGCCTTAAAAAAGAAGAATGTCTTTAATGTTAAAGATCATTGTTTCATACCGCGTTTCTTTAAGCAGCCAACATTCTGCTCACATTGCAAGGATTTTATATGGTAAGTAAATGAAAAATGATATTGAAAGTAAAAAGCAGAAGAAGAGAAAGAAAATCAATATAAAAAATAGCAAGCGGACTTTGAGTGGACGCTATTTACTCACAGTAGAGACGTCTGCATCATTGCCTCAGGTGAAGATTACTAGTTAAACTATTAACTAGACGATTACAACATCAGGGTTTAAAAAATTTACAAGCAAATATTTCGATACTTTTTAGGGCTTCTTTCAATTTCTTTTCTTTATTTTTCTATTTCTATTAAAAACGCTAAAGCGGCTACCGATCACACAGAGGTGAATAACAAACACGGTTTTAAGTTTTCATTAATTGGATATTTTCGTTTTAACGCATTATGGCGTCTTCATCACTTGCACATTTCAAGAACCAGAGTACAACACAAAGACTATTTTAAAAGGATTGCTTTTTTTAATAATAGGAAGCCTGTAGTTATTTTTATATGCCTGTTTATTTATTTCGTTGTTCACACGCAAATGCATTTGCGATCTATTGGTGGTATCTTCACTATGAGTCACTTTATTCCCTTAATATAGTTCCAGCCTCAGAGCGGGCAACAACATTTTTGCACATTTTTCGCTTTTACGCTGGAAAGCATTGATATGCAATGGAGCAACTTGCTAATGGTATCTTCCATCTCTTTGTCAAACAATTTTTACAATTTTATTCTAATAATATTACTTACATACATAAATAAATTTAATTTATGTTTGTTCCATCACAACCACATTCCTTTTGTGCCGGCCGTCACGATTTTAAATTTATGTACGCAATATAAATATATGTTTGACATATTGTGTGCAAAGTTGCTTACTAGTAGCTACTATTTTCATGCCACGTGTACCCGTTTTCGGAACACGCATGAACAAATTTAATAATTTTGAATTCACACTGAGAGGGACTATAAGCTTTTCGCAATTGTAAATATTCAATAAAAAATTGCACGCTATGTACCGTACGTTATCTGTACAGTGTTGGTAACACCATCACATCTTATGTGAGTGAAAATTAAATGGCCTAACTAAAAGAGATTTTTACATGAAAAACTTCAATTCTTTAAGACTATAAAGCTTTTTAAAAATCAGCGAGCCACTTATTTTAAAGGCGCTTTAAAGGGACCGCATCATTAAGGATATCCGCTATAAGTATACAAATTTTTAAAAGCGACGAGTAGAAGTAGTAGCCGAAAAATAGGTAACAAAACGCATCAATAATAGTAAAAAGCAACTAAAATTTATCAAGTCCATGTGACAACTTCAAAGATAATGTAACAAATGTAAGGCTTTAATGCCAACCAGTGAAAGATTATTTCACTATTCACCACTTACTCAAAAAATATAAAGACTAAATATTAATATGGGCTTGTGAGAGAATTTAGTCATTTCAATCGATTGGCTTCTTTTGGTTCTTCGGTTTGGTGGGTGAAAATTAACTGGCGTGTAGTTAGCCCACAGTACATTGACCACATTTTTGTGTTCGCTAACAATTCGCCCACATTTTTGCCTTCGCCAAAATGTAGGTTATCTTCACACTTGGTTCGCGCCTCTGCTAAGATAGTTGTTAATAGAAGGCTAAAAAATGATTGCAAAAAACTAAACAAAAATAGAAAAAACAATCACAATAAAATAAGAAATCATACAAATATATTATAAAAAGTTAAAAAAATTGTTTTTGCTACTACTTACCATATAGTACATGTACATTATTGGCGACAAAATACAACGCACAAAGCGTGTATAAAAAATTTTTACGCATTTCGCCATGTGCGGATTTTTGATATGATTTAAAGGAAACTAAAACCTATCAGAAAAATCGCTAAAAACTACACTAAAAACCCTAAAGGCGAAATGTAGCAACAACGCTGCTAATTAATGTTGCTAATAAAATGTTCGATTTTTACAGATATAATGTTTTTGTCCTTATTCAACATTAGGTTTTTCTTGTAGGTTTTAGCGTCCGTTAAGATATATCAAAAATCCGCGATAATGAAAATTCGTGGAAGTTTTTTATCACTAATTTAGTGTTTCTTGTATATGGAGACAGAAGGTTTTTGGCGAATTTCGAGGTGATGGACCGGGACCCGGGTAATGAAATTAAGTTTTTCTGATATGTTTTAGATTCCTTTAAATCATAAATTCCTTTTATCATAAAAATTTGTTATAACTAATTTAATGGTTTGGGTATATAGGGAGAGCAGGTTTTTGGCTAATTTCGAGGTGATGGACAGGGATCAGGGTAAGAAAATTAGACTTTTCTGATAGGTTTTAGCATTTTTCACGACGTATCAAAAATCTGTAGTGAGCTAAAGTCTCTAAAAATGTTTGTAACACGATTCTGACATTGTTTTCTTTCAGTATTTGCAACGCAAGAGATTTAATAACAATAACTTAACATTTTTGGTTTTGTGTTCGTAGTAAGCGGCTTAGTATGTTTTATATGTGCACGTTCGCTAATATTATTTAATTTCAATACTTAGTTTAGATGTTTGTTGTTTATTTCGCAATAAATTGTAACGTTTTTAGCTAAGACACGAACCATAAAAATATGGGTTATCTTGGTAGGCTATCTTCATTTCAGTGAAAATTAAATAATGGAAGCTCATATTTTCGAACGCTTATTCCGATACCTTAGGATACCTATACGTATCCTAAATGCGTAGAATCTGCGCGCTTTATATACTGTTACGCCTTTATCAAGTAAGCAACAAAGTACACTCAAGGCGCCCAGAGATTTGAACTCGCGAATCCTACCCATTCAGCAACAGTAAAAGTAACAAATGTTAAAAATGCAATTTTGAGCTTTCCATGATCAATTTCTGTACACACTGAATAGCTTAATAATACTAAATGAAAAATCGCTATTTTATGTAAAGAAAAATCAAAATCATCGAAATTAACCATTATGTACATTGATACTTCACATTACTTTATCATTTTTACTGATAGATGTCACTGACAAAAATACATGCGAGCACCTATTAGATAAATAAAAGAGACAACGATCAAGAACATATTGCGTAGAAGTTTTCGAAGCGAACAAAACATGAAAGTGTAGCGAATAGCTATGTGGTTAAATTCCTTGCAAATCCTATTAGTATGTGTAATAACGACTTGGCGTAAATTTAAAGCCTAAATATGTTTTCTCTAAAGAAGAAATCTCATGTGTCGTATAAAAATCTTTGTCATTTGTCTATTAACACATTCGTTTAAAAGTGTGATATTCAAGATTTGTTCAGGCAAATGTGTCTTCTTTTTTATTCTATCCTTCATTCATCCTTAGTTTTTTTTTTTTGATATAAATCTAAACACAAAATAGTCTATTCCATGGTCAAGGTTAATTACTTAGCTGAAGGATATTCTCGTTCCACGCTATATACATGTTATTCATTTCTACTACATTTTATTATGTATATTTAATAGAAAATGTATAGAGAGATCATTTTCAAAACAAAATCTACATTTGCCATTGTTAGTACATATGGTTAAATGTTTTCTTTTTTACTCTAACATATACACAAAGCCTACTGACACACCTTTATGCATGTATGTTCCGCACATAGACGAGGAAATAGTTATATTAACGTACATCGTTTAAAGCACATGCTGACTTGATTCAGATGCAAACGTAAAAATAATTTCGAAAAAATTATATAAAAAATTACTGAAGTGAAGATAGCCCACCAAGATAACCCAAATTTGTGTGGTTTGTGTCTTCACTCAAAATATCTTTGCTAAGCTACAATTTACTGCGAAATAAACAAGAATAAAGTAAAATAAGTATTAAAATTAAATAATCTTGGCAAAGGTGCACATATAAAACATACTAAGCGGCTAATTACGAACGCAAAACCAACAATGCTTAGTTATTGCTAGTAAACTTCATGCAAAGATACGTTACAAATACTGAAAGAATGCAAAGTTAAAATCGTCTTATAACCATTTTTAGACTACAGATTTTTGATATGTCATGAAAAATGCTAAAGCCTATGGGAAAAACCTAATTTCGTTAGCCCGGTCCCGGTCCATCACCTCGAAATTCACCAAAAACCTACTCTCTCCATATACAAAAAACACTAAAGATGAAATGTTGCAACGATGTTGCTAATGAATGTCGCTAATGAAATATTCGATCTTTTATACACATAATGTTTTTATCTTTATTCAACATGTATGTTTAAGATAACACATTACGGGTATATGTTTGCAATAGTAGCTCTAAACTACTTATTAATTATTTGATTTACTCAATATTGTAATTACTTTAGGTACCATGTTGTCTTCAAATAAAATGTGTTAAAGGGCATAGAGTTAGAATATACGCCGCCATGTCCAAAAGTCATAAACTGAGTTTTTACCGATAAAAAAAATAAGAAAGAGAAAGCAGGCAGTCAAGCGCACGCAAACATTTTTGCCGTAGCCTATATTCTATTAGCCATTCATTATTATAGAATGTTTTGAATGAAATTGTACGCGATTCATATTTAGAAAAATGGCGACAACTCAATAACATGCATATAACTTCTTAAATAAGCGCATGGACGAACGCGTTACTATTGCAAACATACGTCCGTAATTTGTAATCTTAAACGTACATGCTGAAAAAAGACAAAAACATTATGTGTATAAAATCGAACATTTCATTAGCAACTAAAACAACAAGGTTGTGTATATAAGATCGAACATTAGCAGCATTATTGCAACATTTTGCCTTTGGGTTTTGTGTATATGGAGCAGGCCGGTTTTTGGCGAATTTCGAGGTAATGGACCGGGGCCAGGGTAATGAAATTAGGTTTTTCTGATAGGTTTTAGCTTCTTTTAAGACATATCAAAATTCTGCGCATGGCTTAATTCGTAATTTTTTGTGCACACCCTATGTATTGCAACTTGTCGCCAACGCTATACATGCACTATATGGTAAATACAAGAAACAAATATTCTTTAATTTTATGCTTGTATTTCTAGTTTTCTTTAGTTTTTCTAATAATTTTGTAACGTTCAATTATCAATTGCCGTAGCGGAGACACGAACCAAGTGTGAAAATAGCCCACATTTTTGTCTTTGCTGAAATCAGTACAGTGGGCTAACTTCACATCAGTAAAAAATTTTATATTCTCTTACCTTTTGTCTTCATCGCTCGAATGCTGTTATTTCTGTCCTACACCACCTTGTCTTATTGTAGAACAGAAAAATTATATCTATCTAGGCATATTTTTCAAGTGCGTATTTATGGGGTAGCAGGGCCAAAACGCAAGCTGATGTGGTACAAGTTTAATCCTTAAATAGAGCAGAATCAGAAAATAGGGGTGGATGGTCCAAACTTAATAGAGTTTAGTTTTATATGAAATTACTATTATGGATGAGTTTTCTTCACCACAAATTAGAACTAAGACTATTCTGTTCTACAAAGGGCTAATTTTCTTGAAAATAAAAATAAAAAGTTTAAAGTTCTTCTTTGCGTATTAAAAGTTTTTCCCTTTTTCCTAATAATCATAAGAGGAACGTGTTGGCAAATTTTTGAATTCTTTTCTCTAATATATATATATATATTTTTTTTTTAAATAAGAACAAGAAGAGAAAGCAACTCAAAGATAAAAAAAAAATCGCTTCCTTTAACACTAAAAATAATTTATAACAAAAAATTGTTATGAAATAACTGCGAGTCAAATGTTTTGGAAGACATCGCTTAGATAGATGCGTATTTGAAAAGAAATGCGCTTTGGATTTTCATCGGCTCAGGGATTTTTTAGTAATTATAAGTTACCAGTGCGCTAAGTTTATGCTAACTTTGAGTCATTTTCATAAATATTCGATGCAACAAAAGTAATCTTCAAACAAGCTGA